>MU621444.1:0-16721 GCA_025399215.1 Globomyces pollinis-pini | reverse complement strand
TCACCCAGTACTTTGCTTTCCTTGGTCAGGTGGTACATTTTGGATAATAACCATGATGTTAACGGCATACTCAATAATATCAATGTCATGCCAATGAAGACACTAGGTCCCATGATCCAAATCAATCCACAGATACAGAGCGCAATAGTCAATGGAAGGTCAATGAGTGGGACGTGAATGTCAATCAAGTACCCTTGAATAGCGTACGTATCACTAGACATCAAATTCACAATTTTTCCCTAGAATCAAAATCAGTGGCATGATGAAACATACATTGGAAGCTGTTTGATCTTCATCAGCATTATGTGTCTGTAAATTAGCTTTACGTAAACTCTTTTTGAAGATTTCATAGATAAAGATCCCTCGAATTTGAATCCCCCAATGTCTAGAATTCAAATTAATCTGACCTTGAACGATAGTCTGGATGATGGAAACCAAAAACATCCCTAAAATGTACCCAAATCCAACCCATAGACTATCACCTGGTTGTTTATTTTGTATAAACTGAAGAATCAAGTTGATAAAGATTGGTTTGGAAAATTCAAGTGTGGATGATAAAATTGCTACTACAATCTGTAAGAATGCATATCTCTTGGTAAATAGTAATACATCCCAAACTACTGAATGCTTTACATTTCTACAATCAACTCAATATCTTATATACCGAAACCGATTCCACTTGTCAATAATATGATTCATTTGATCATCTTCAAGGAGATTTGGAATATCCTATCAATCAATAAAACCATAAAATCTAATCACTTGATTTGTCAATGGGTCCTTCCATCCTTTTTCCAATAAATCATTGATCCAGGAAAACGTCCAAGTAGAAAAGAGTGATGCAAACGGTTCTGGACAGTATAATCGGTCATTTACAACCAAGTATCGATAATAAGCTGCATTAGGTGGTGAATTGATGATATCGAGTATTAGAATGAATCCAGTGATTGTCAAAGATGTGATTTTCAACCCATATTGATTCCCTACTCCCTGAAATAGATAGAATTCATACGATTGAGCAGTCAAAGATAACAGAGTCTGTAATGATATGGTGATATAATTATTGAATTTAAGACTACGTAAGAGTACAATGAACTGTAAACACCAACCAAGACATAGTAATGTATGGTTGAGCAATTGAATGGACCAACCTGTACTTTGAACAAACCAAAATTCAATAGCCAATACAACGATTTGTAATCCACAACTGAATGCTATGGTGTATGGAATGATTTTGGAACCAACTTGTTGTAGTCCAGTTAATGATTTGACTTGAGTATATGTATACCCAATGTAGGTGATGTACATTAGCTGGATCAGTGTGATCAACTCATTCTCGAGGTTGATGGTAGTCTTGAAATCTAAGACTGAGAACATCAAGTAATGTATTGAATAATTATATTTTAAAAATGGAAAGAAAGGTTTTTTATGGCATTTGTATGGGTCCCCGTGTTGATCGGGGTGCGGTGAGTCATATTAGCCTAATGATGGTGACCATTCGTGCCAAAATTGATGTTCTAGAATAATAAATCTTGGACTCGTTTCAAATATACCACGTTACCAGATTTAGTCCTCAAAAAATCTACACAATCAATTTTAAATACGCATTATATAAAGAAACCTAGATGCAATCAATTCAACGCATCATCTAATTGTACCCAGTCAGGATGAACAGATTCCCAAAACACCACAATATCATGTTCATAGTCCGCTAAACCTTTCAAATGTAACCACCGTCTCAGCTCCTTCACTGGCTGTCCACTAGCATCCCCACTTTCAACAAATCCTGTAGTGGCCATACGAACGGCGCCGCGGATATCACCACACCATACCAGCGTTCGGATCACCGCCCATTGGTATCGTTCCAGGATTTGGTGGGATGGTATGCGGTTGTACAGGTAGACAACAAGTGGCTTGTTTAAACAATAGATCCCGATTTGTTCTAACAGTGTCTGTGTGAGTATGGGATATGTGGTTAAATGATCCCATGCGGTATATAGTTCTGCTACCTGTTTTTCTTTACCAAGTTGTTTTAGATAAGTTACAACCACAGGTAAATATTCTGGCTGTTGTTGTAGGGTATCGGAGACAAACTGCCATAGATTGGTAGTCATGGCTACTTGAATGATTATATACTGGTAAAGGTTGAAGGTTCCAGTTGGTTGTTCCATCGTTTCCATCTGCATAGGGGATAGGGTAGTGATGTGCCAGAGTTGAGGTAGGAAATACGAATGGTTCAGTGTACATATGGAGACAAGTTGTGTAAAGAGTTCCTGTGATGGTAAAAGGTTGTGACTTAGCATGTGATTGAGAATGTCTAAAGCTTTGGAATGAATTTTGATGAATGGACGAGGATTCATGGTTTTGGGCGCATCCACAAGATTGAGATCCTGATGAACTGAATCATTGTCAATACCATTCGATTCTTGGAATGAAATCAAGTTTGGATCCAATATTCGACTAAATTTTATCTGTTCTACCCATTTGTGGTTCTTCTTGTACCCAATGATAGTTCCAATCATAGAATGGTACATTTGGAACGTAAATGGAATAGTATGATCAATAATTAAATCCACAATCTCAGTGACTTTCCCAGCATTGCTAGTTTTGACAGCCAACATTAGTAGGTTACGCAATGTGATGGTATTGGGAGAGATCCGATTTTCTTTCATGTACTCGAATAATTTCCAGGTTTGTGCTGGATCACCACCTTTTTTTTGACATGCCAAAAGGATGATGAGTGAATATATGCGGATATCGAGGTGTATATTGTTCGCTTGTATGAAAGAAATGAATTGTTTGGCTGGTTCAATGGAATGCTGCTGAATGAAATTAGAAAGGATAAGTGAGAGTGCAACTTGATTTGTTTTCAGGAGAGGGTTACATTGAATAATATTGGCAACGATATCCAGAGTGAGTTGTTCTTGCTGAAGTTTATAGATTGAAAACAAATTTTTAAATGTATAAATACTCTTGTATGGATAATTTTCATTGAGGAGATCATCAATGGATGGAATGTGATCAAAGGTGTTGATAAACCACATAGAGAGTTTATGATGAGAAGGTAGTAACAATACGGACCGTTGTAGTATAGCATAAGTGTGAATATCTGGTTGATAGCTAAGTAGTTCCATTTCTGTGATAAGATCCAAGACTTTATCATAATCCTGTCTAATGGTATAACCCAGAATGAGTGTATTATAAACCCTCATATCTGGTTGTAATCCTTGTTTTTTAATCTGAAGAAAGATCTCGTTTGCTTCCTGCATGGTATATTTCTTTGCATCTAAACAATATCCAATCAGTATCGATGTCCACACTAAAATATGAGTCTTAATAAAGGTAAGAATGAATGAAAGTGATACTTTTTGTGAATAATTTCAAGATTAGGTAAAGATATGGATTGATAGCAGATGAGATGGTCGCAATACAAAGACTTTAAAATAGATACTTACGGATAAGTGAGGGAGGCTGGTGGGTATTAAGGTTGTATAGGGAGAGTAACTGGTGAGCTTTGTCCATATTTCCGAGCAAGACATGAGTACGAATGATAATATTATAGACATGATCATCAGGTTCCAAGCCAAGTTTGAGTATTGAGTCAAAGAGGAGTAGAGATTGAGAGTGAAGGTTTGCACGATAGTATGAGTGTAACAGGATAGTATGATTTTTGAGATCTGGGGTGATATTAAATTGAGAAGGTAAGAGATGAAATATATCATGAATGAGAGAGATTGGATGATTTGAGTTAGATAAGAAAGATAGGAAAGAGTTGAAAGCAATTTGTAATTGTGAGTGAGACAAGTGAGGAATGTTGATTATATTTTTGAACCAAATCATATGGTCATTAGTTGATAATCTATTTGCTAAAGCGATAGTGAATTCATTAGAAGATGATAATAATTTGTGATTGTAATTTGTAGTAGAGTAATTTCTAATACAGTATCTTTTAGTAAAGTTCCAGATACGCATTTAAGATACCTGATTACTATTTATAGCTTAGTTATAAGATACCTGATTACTATTTATAGAGCTTGGGTTGGTTGATTATAAATACAATTCAAAAGATTTTAATTTTTTTTTTGTTTATCATGATTGGTGGTGCGGTTGATCCCAAATACGCACTCTCAATCATTGCCACCATATCAAATTTATTAGGAATTCAAAATGGTATCCTTACTCTCTTAATCTAATCCTTAGCTCCATTACAGTCTTTCGCTTGCTCTCACATATCAGCTCTATCCTCCCTTAACGTATTACTAGACTACGATTACTTTGTATCAGAAAAGGGTAGTGGTCAACGTGCTCTTCTATTACTAAAAACTACCCCAAATCCTGCTACCTTCTTATTCTCAAATAATAATTCTCTCCTTTATAATATGATGCTATTCCCTTTACCGTCAAACTTAAACCACTTTCATAACGATACATTGATAGACGGGGAAATTATTATTCATCAATCTGTTAATGGGGTATAATTATTCACGTTCTCACATCCTTCCTAGCCTTCCTTTACTTTCATGGCCTTTGATTTAATTGCTATCGATGGTGTGAGTATCGCTCAACGTTCCTTTTCCACTCGAATCGGTGTACTATAGTGTTACTTCTCACCGTTAGATCTTACTTCAAGATATCTTACAACCTCACCTCGAATTAGCAAAAACCCTCTCGAATAACATTCCTCCGTTTAAATTCGAAATGAAAAAACACGAACGTTCCTATGGTTTTCCTTCCATTCTCCTCAATCAACCTGATTTACGTGGTTTGGTGTTTACTCCTGTAAAAGCTCCCTATTCTTTACAATCTACTCTACCCGCTAAATTGTATCTTTTTTCATCTCCTCATCTATAGGTATAATTTGATCTCCTCATCAATAGGTATCTACCAACCTAACTCACCATTATAGGTTTTACTGGAACACACCCGAATTCAATTGTTTCTCATTTAAGGTCAAAGTACTCTGGGATAAAGATCATAAATCACGTTTTCAACTCTGGATTGCTGATCGACAAACACATAAATATTACGATGATTTCACCCCTGATACTGATTTACTAAAACAGTGGAGATTAGCATCCCCCGAGGGTAAAATCATTGATTGTCGATTTGACCCTTTGTGGGAGACCTTGTTGTGGGAAAATGGATATGCTGGAAAAACTCGTAAAGGGGGTTGGAGGTTTTGTCGTTATAGGTAATATTTTTTACACTGCTGCCAGCATCACTGTGTTGGTTGCAACTATGCATTGATAATTACCTTGTTGAAATTCTTTACATTTGCGTCCTTTATCATATTCTATTTCATTGATAATCATCGTATCTGTTTACGTTGATGCTTCTCAAATCCTACTACAATTACTCCAAAATAGAAATTGATCAAAAATTTTAAACTAATTGTATAGGCCTGACAAGACCACCGCCGAAGATGAAAAGGCATTAAACCACCGATGGAAATCATTAATCAATCCTATCACCGTTGAACAAGTAACCACACAAACTAACAAATCAAGCTTGAAGCCAGTATTGACAAAATACGCTCAAACTGGAAACAACGTGAACGTAGATCATCACAAACAATGATTGAGTAATCCATAACATGACTTACAATTTTAGATTACAAAAATCTATAAAGAATGTAGATGGACATGTTGATAAAAAACCAAAGATTTCTGATGTGGAACAACAGGTGGGATCTTCTTTAGGTTTACAGATGGATTCTGGTACAGTGAAGGAATTAATCATAGGTCATGGTATGATTCCCTATTGCTGACAATAGATGATGGAAATCTAACCAAGAGTACTAAACTGTCCCAAGGTATCTTATGAAATATTGAATTTTAGAAAAAAATGATCGAGACCCTAATGGACGGGTACCCAAACAAGTAAAAATGTCGCAAGGTAGAATTGATTGAATTGATTTGTAGATAAAATTGATCGAATATCTGATCCATTAAATACACGAACCAAGTCAAGCCCAAACATCGTTAAGGAATCCAAAGCCAAACCCATACCATTATATTCCAAAACAACAGATCAAGACCAATCAGATGAGGAAGAAGAAGAAGAAGTATCGGGTGGGTTTATCATGCCACCCATGCCCGAATCCGAATCAGAGGAAGAAATTGAAGAAGAAATAGATGGAGGTACGGCCATGGAATCACAACAACATCAACTGGATTCCATTCCACAACCGAAACTGGCATCCCAGTTGACTGCTAGTCCACTCAAGATCATACCCGAGATAACTATAGCCAATATTGCGGAAAAAACACATTTACTGAAACATGACGTTGGATTTGTACCCATTTTGCCGGTTTCCATTGCTCAGAACGTTCCGATTGTTACCAGTGTCCCTGTTGGCTCAACCAACACCAATACATCTGATGTCGAGTCACCGCTTTCTGATCTATGTCTTGAACGGTATGCAGAAGACCCTCAAACATCCACAACCTCATTACCTCCAACATTTACACACCCCGTATCTATTGAAGTGACCGAAACTCCCCATTCCAATATCAATTCTGTCCAAACGCAAATCCAATCTATAACAGAACTTGAAACTCCGATACCAAGTCCCCGTCCTTTTGAGTCTAGTGAAGTCATACCCACAACCTCCCATTCCAAACGGAAACGTAAAGGTGGGTGGTTAGATACCATCCTTAATTAAACTTTTACTCTGATACCTCTATTTTTCTTAATAAATACCAATTTCCAAAAGTATTATTGATTTTTAAACTTTAAAGCTATTTATTGGTACAAGTTACCAACCGAAAATAAGAGGTAGTTTAGTAGCCATTGAAACCATGGTATCATAATTTCCCGTATCTAGGATGAATAAGTTTGCAAGATACCGAAATCATTAGGATAAACCACCGAATCCAATTCGACGACTGATAAATCCGGTTCAACCTTTCCCAACACCTGAACCACACCCAATTGACATTTTGAATCCTAAGATAAAAGTAGTTGAATATACATCAGCTAGTAGAATACGAGTTTGACCATGATCAGGAGTGACTAAGACAGCATAAGGAGATTGGATTGAAATGATTGTACCGACTAAAGTGATTATATTTCCGATATGATTTTGTATTGTTGTTGAATTTACTCTTGGTGTTTTTAAATCATCCATTTTTTTTGTTCAAAATTTTTTGTCCGATTTATTGGACCTTTGTTTTTTTAATTGCTTAGTCCACACGTGACAACCCTGGATCAAAATCTCGTCTTGGAATAACTTTTTAAAAAAAAATGACATTTTTTGATCAAAATACAGATTCATTTGTAACAATTCAATTATTAAATAATGAAATTCCTACTCGTATATAAATTCATTACTAACTTAAAGTACCTTTCTTGACTGCTTCAGAAACATTAGTCAAATTATTGGGTTTATTTTTAAATCATTCATATTAGATACTATGGGTTCAGCTTTTGGTCCAGTAAGATCAGATATCAGTGGAAATATTGTCGTAAAATACTACTGGTTTATCATTAGAAACTAAAAAATCGTTTCGATCAAAAACCAAATCAAAGTCAAACTTTACAACAATTGGTATTGGCTGAAAAGGCTGAAAAGGGTAAAACTGCTACAGTATGATCCTTTGCTTTGATAAATTAGGAAGGATTGTTGTGGTTATGTAGAGCATTAGGTTTCGCGTCTTTGGCTTTAAAGATGAATTTGGCAAATGTTGCTGATGAATTATCAGTATCCTTTACAAAAGCTTATGAGAAAACGTTATCCAAACATCATAATTTTTTGATTCGACCAATCTTTTCACTAGCAATGAATGCTTGTCCTGCCCGAGCTGGATTTTATCAGAAATTGGCAGGTGGAGATGAACCAAAATTGATGAATCAATTACAGGATTGGGTCAATGCACTTGAGAATCAATTGAATATTTTGATTTCTTTCTATGCTGCTCAAAATCTAGGTACTATTTGATTCTAATTTCGTTTTCAATTGGATTTTCGTTTGGATTTCTGATCAAGTTAATAAAATTCAAGTTATGGATTTACAATCTTTTATATTACAATGAAATCATGACATTGAATGTTACCTTTCAATTCTTTCTTTTTAGTAATTACAAACATGAAATTACTAACGACACGAAGCAATGAACGGTCAAATGTATTAAAAAAGTGGATATCAGATAATTCAGATATCACATATAAACAGTGAGACTACAAGTTTCTTGCCTTCAAGTCATGAGTTTGTTTAGCAAACATTCGCATCATCACACTTGGTTTTGATTTTCCAGGGAAATGTTTGGGAGAATAAACAGTTAGGGTATCTGAATAAACCGAATCAAGAATGACAGTTGATGGTAGTAAATTATGACGATTTGGACTAGAAAAATTAACTATCAATGATTATAGTACCTTGAAATCCTAATCAATCTAAACCATAAACGATACAATCCTTCCTTTCTGATATACAGATTAGGAAATATGAAAAAGGTCTTGATTTTACCATCGGGTGCTTCTAAACTTCGAGATTCGGCAATCCGATTCCCGATCAGATTACAATCATCTTCACAAAGTGGTTTTTGATCTTTATCCAATGACCATAATGATACCGTTACCATCCAATCATTATCAGAGCAACGATGATTGATTGATTTACTTGTACTCTCTAAAGTAACAATAGGAGGCTTTGGTTCAATACATTAATATACCGCTTACTGGATCAATAGTCCTGAAATCGGTTGACCCATGCCCACAACACCTTGCCTTGCTCGGTTCTTGAATGACCTTTAGTGTTGGAAAATCACCGATAGTTTCATTACTGGAGTCTTGTTTAAACCAACGTTGACTAATATCGTTAGCATAGTCATTCTGATTGCTATTAAATGACATTTTTGAAAAAAAGTTGGGTTTTTCCCCCGGAACAACAATGGACTAGTAATAACGGATTGAATACAAAAAACTAGATAATTCTAAATGTAACGAATTATAAAATGAAATATCAATCTGATATTATTGTTTGATTTTTAATATTAGAGATTTGACATTGCAAAATACATTTAAAATACATCTACTATGATTTGATAACCATTATTAAACATAAACTCTCATAAACCAACTAGTTGATCCATTCATATTCTGAAAGTACAACAATTTAAACATGATTTTGGGCTATTGAACTCGATTGAATTTTGAGCCTTGATAATAATTTAAAATGCTCTGAATTAGCAGTTTTTTAAATACAATTTTTCCATTCCATACCCATGAGTGTAAATTTTCTTGGTCAGGTAGATTTGAGTAATAATGAGTCAGTGGATTAATCGTCTTGTTTTTTTTTTTTAGTGATCGATTCTAAAGCAGTAATAGATCGAGTTTATATAAACCATCATGAATTGATTTCTTGATTTTAATGTATTGTTTAATCTATTGGATTACTATTTACATCCTTACAGACACTATTTACTGAATTGAAAAACTTGATTACCAAAAAAAGTTTTAATTTTAATTACAAAATACTTGAAAAAGTTCAGGATTATTAGATCCAATCGATTCTTCAATTGAAATTTAGTATCGAAATACTTTAAATAAACAATTGTTAACCAACCATCAACTTACCAACTGTATCTTAAATATCAATCATAAAAATTCTAATCTAACATTCGAAAAGCGTAAACTCAATTATAATCACTCACTCTGGAAAATTATTATCATATCCTTGATTAGATTCACACACTCTTTTCTCCTATTTCATTTAATATTACAAACGTTTTAGATATTAACCTTTCACAACCAAAATGTATTCATATTGCACCTGTCTGGTCTTTGGAACTCTCACAATCCATTTTTGAAAATTGTCGAGGATACAGCAGATCGTGTAAACTATAACAGTACTATTAGGTATTGAGGTTAACAAACTGTTTGTGATGGTTATTCCAATGTTTACGTATATTGTGTTGTTCAAGTTCTTGATGTTCATGTCATTTGGCATTTTTTACATGTTCTTCATTGAAAGAAAGTATGTAATATTTGAACAGTCACCGAATTGATCCAGTTTGAGTTTTATGTTGAATGGAGTAGGACACAGTTTTTAATCCCATCCCAAAGTTTGTTTGGTAGTTCTTTTAGGAAATACTACACAACTCTTTTCTCGCTAGAGTTGATGGTATTAAAAACCGTGACCCACTTCATTCAACATACCCTGTTTGTAAACTCGTGCTCTATCGAATACGAAATAAGATTGTCAATCAATGATTTGGTGGACATGATTGACGTTGAGGAATCCCAACCAACTCCATATCTAAATATATTTTGTTTGCTTACCAATACGTGAATTCGATTCTGAATTGTACTTTATCCATTTTCATTTTAATTTACTTTCTGATTATCATTGGATGTATTTTTTTTTTCAAAATACAGTCTCCCCAAAAGAGGTTAATATTCCGAAAATACAATAAATGTAACAGTTGTAACGCGTTTGGATAACATTTTCTTAAGCAAATTTAAAGAAACCAAGAATGACAAGAATATCAAAAGATAGTCAATTATCAACCACTGGTTTATCTAGGTTACTTTATATTCATTGGTATTAGTATAGTTGTTTGTTAACATCTAGATAATATTCAAGAGTATTTCAATTGTATCCAATTTGTAAAACTTTTCTAAACAAAATTCTTTCCTGATTTAAAAAATTAAGATCATCATCATTGGTGGTCTACAAAGTTGCAAAAAAATCCCAATAAAAAAAGTACGAAAACAAAGAATTAATCAGGTTTGTTGTCAACAAGGTAAAAATCCGGTAATTGCTAAACAAGGTATGAGTTCTAATAAGGTAGTGATCAGAAAGCAAATCAACTGACACTCAGTTGTTATATTACTTTAAATATCATGACACAAATAGCTAGTGCAACAGGATTCAATTAAACTGATTAAGATTTCACCATCAACCATATATCCTCTGGTATATTCTCAGACTCATGAATTCAGCATGGTTGATGATGCAATTTCATGCAAATCTGTAATGGAACAAGTTTGAATGGATGTTATGCAATGTTTACAATATTTCAAGTGTTAAAATCATATACAAAAAACCATAATCCTTGTAGTTAGATATTCTGATGCTTCATAGTTCAACAAGAAAATGGTTTATACTTGTTTTACATAGTGCAGGCAGTGGAATATTCAAAAGTGGGTTTATCATTACCTATTTATAGAATAACAGGTTAGTTTTACAAGTCACACAGATAATGAAAAACTATAGGTAGATCTGCGATTTGGATTTAATTGTCAAATATTAGTGGCTGACTTTGTAAAATTCCACAATGCAATGCAATATCTGTGTCTAACGAACCACACGGGTTGGGAGAATGACATTCTATGAAAGATAAAGCAAGGAGTTAGCAGGGAGCTCCAGTATCAGCCACAACTTTTCCATTTACCAAAGTAACTCAAGATTCAATCCCTGGGGTATGAAAAGATTTGTACATTTTTATCATACTATTATCGGATAGTTATCTTAGGGGTTGTAAACTTAAACAAGCTTCGCTCAAGTTGAAAAAATCATCCTTCTTGAATTCTGATACAGTTGAATAGTGAGTTATAATTGCTCAGTGGGGTCTAGAATGTTCGAAAAAAAATTGATTTCCCAACTGGTACGAAACTAGAATTTAGTTTCAATCAGGTAAGAATCTGTTTATTTCCAAATAGATATGAGTTATATGCCATCATTGATTTCCCAACTGGTACGAAACTAGAATTTAGTTTCAATCAGGTAAGAATCTGTTTATTTCCAAATAGATATGAGTTATATGCCATCATTCGGGGATCATTCCGTCTATTTCTAAACTGGTACGAGCGCTAGTAAGGTAACGGGTAGTCAACAAACAGGAAATTTGGCAGGTTTTTATAGACAACTTCATTACGCACAGAACCAGTGCACAAGATTCAATCCTGACGGTGATACTGACTCAAGATATTGTTATTAATTTTGATTATAAATGCTCCTTTTGCATTCACACTTCAACAAAGTCAGTATCAATCACTACAATCAACTAATTTGAGTTAGATATTCCGATACTTGATAAGCCTGCTACTAAAATGTATTTAATCAGAGTTTCCGGAGGACAGCTTCTTGGACCAACCCTTTGGTTTGGTCATTACCTGTAAGAACCACCAGGTTGGTTTTGCACATCACACGGATGTAAAAAAACAACTCTAGATATATCTTTGATTTGGATTTCAACTTGAAAGATTAAGATTGACACAAAACATTGATTTACGGACATCTCAAGTTAGATCTGAGATTTCATTACAAATAGTGAAGACTATTGACAGGAAGCCGCCCCTCAAGATCAAATTAAGCTATATATATGATTTAGATTTCATTTTGGATATCCGACGTTTGACAGGTGAACATGGTGGTATAAATTCAAGAACATTCGTCTCCTACCAACCTATTGTTGTTACCATGAAAATCAAGCTATCCATTGATGCTTTGCGAATTGAATTGAAGTGAAGTTAGAGACTATTCCATAGTGGTGATTACCCCAATACCTAACTTTATTTACAACTTTATTCCAGCAAACCACCCATGAATTTAGTTTTAAATGGAGGCTTGAATTATTGCTATAGTCTGTATGCTACTATTGTTTGGTTTGATCCTGAAGTTGATATTTTGCACTACATTTACTATTCTGCCAACAGTGATGTTGTTGCAGGATTTAATATCCTCAAGAAAAGTCAGTTTATTACAGCTAATGCTCAGCTCCACCTAGTACTTCCATTTTTAACAATTTCGTTTTGATATCTCTATGTTCAACAACTAAAGGTGGTAGGTAGAAAGACTAACTTTAGTATACATCGCTTTGTGTATCTACCATATCTGCTGAATCAATACTAACTCTTTAGGATCAGAATGCGTAAAGGTGTTCCAAACTATTGCTGATGTTGTGATTAAGTTCAGGCTCTATTGCCCTTTAGTTGCAACTCTGTTCAAGAAGTTATTGGTGAAGTATCAGTATTAAAAGAAGTCTTAGCAATGAAGTATTGCTAAAGTCTCTTTGTCTTGATACTCTTTCCTAGTCCTGATGTTAGGTATTTTAATACATGGGTCTACTCTATCAACATTATGAACTTGGGGTCTAGAGTCACTACAACTAGATCAAGCTTTATTACTGCTGATGCTTAGAACTGCGATATTATCTTGTAGTTGAACAACGTCGTTTGGGTATCCGCAACTGTATGATAAAAATGGCAAACCCAACCGAGCTGATAATTGTAGAGGCATCACCATGTGAAATGAATCTATGATATGGCTCCTGAATCAGAACTGACTTCTTCAGGATGAGAAAGTGTAAGGGTTCCAAAGGATATGTGTGATTCCATCATTCAAATCGTTCCTCGTAAATTGAAGTTTAAGGACACCAATAGGCTACCTAAGCATCCTCTAGTGCTGTCTTGAACATCTCAGATTCTGCACCGACTCTGATACTATCTATTAGTTACATTGATTTGGTCAGCACTTCGAACGAAGAACAGATAACAAACAATCACCTAATCATTCATTTACAACTACTTTTATATTGGGACTGGTAATACTCTTATGTTCATATTACAAGTTTCTTGATTTCAAATCATTTGTTTGCTTCACCAAGACTTTCATCAACATACTTGGTTTTGATTTGCCAGGGAAATGTTTCGGTAGATATACTTGTATGACATTTGAAAATATGGTATCCATCACTGAAGTATATGGAAGCAGTCTATCATGAGTTGGACTAGAAAGTTAGTATTGTTGATAATACCCAAATATTTTGATCAATCGGAAGCATAGTCGGTATCGGCCTTCCTTCCTAACATATACATTCGGAAATATGAAGTATATTTTCTTGAATCCGTCTACATCTTCCAATACTCTAGATTCTGCTATGATATTCCCGACCAAATCGGTATGTAACTCCCTTAGAGGTTGGTTACTTTCATCAATAGACCATAGATTTACAGTAACCATAAACTCGCTGTTGCTATATCTGTCAATAACTATTTGATTGTTACTGTATTTTATGTGGAACTATTTCTGTTGAAGTAAATGTTAGGATTGGAGGCTGTCATTTAAATGGAATATTAATTACTGGATCAATAGTTCGATAGTCTGATGTTCCATGGCCACAACATCTGGCTATGGCAGGTTGTTGAACGATTGCTAGTCTCATATGTAATTTGTTGATGTATAGTTTGGTTTTTCGTATTTGAAACCTTTTGCGATGAAGATTTGGTAATAGTATGAAATCTGTAAAGCACTTTGATATTGATTTGTTATTCCTCTGACCCAATAAGATTCTTGGTTGCAAAAAAAAAGGTAAGTATCAAATTTAGTTCCCAAATTTATTGTTTTAATCAGATATATAGATGGATATACATTCAAAGGAACATCTCATGAGACTTTTATGTTTGCCTTGATGAAGAGTTGTAAAATGTTCTGCAAAGTTTACATTTTTACAATGAAAGAGTAAAATCTCTTGTCATATTCAAGTTTAACTCTTGTCACATTCAATTTCAACTGCTATTGCATAACTGGACCTCAATAATGCCACTTAAAATCAATCGTTCATTACTTTCATCGAATGGAAGCAATCCTGATTACTATGAATCCTAATAATCAATTTCTGTCAGTTAATAGGATATCAAAACTACCTCTAGTGAGCCCTTACATGCAGTTTCCCTTCATATACTTGTATTAAGTGTATCAATATCTTGCCACCTCTAATCAAGTCCATTTGTTTTGACCTCAACAATACAACGTAGAGTATCAATATTAAATGTTTGACTTAACTTCCTAATTGTAGTATGTGAAGCTCATTAGAAATTCATTTCTCTATTATCTCATCTCTCTGCAACATATGAAATGGCGAACTTCAAGGAACCTTACAGTTTGGTTAAGGAAAAGTTTAGATAGAGATTCTTTCTAAAGAAGCATTCTACCATGAGCTGGATAGATAAATTATTATCACCCCACTGTGAATACTTATTCAGAATCACCCTCGCTTCCCAGCATATACACTTAGTGTGTTTTCGTTCCTCACTTCCAAAACCCTAGGATCTTCTAAGGTATTACCAGCCAAATTGTATGCGATTCCGATTACACCCTTCCACAATAGCCCATATATATTAACATTAACCATGAATTCGTTATTGCTATATCTGTCAATAACTGCTTGATCATCACTGTATTCTATATGGAACTATTGATGTCGAAGTAAATGCAAGGATTGGAGGCTGTCATTTAAAGGCAATAGTAACTGATGGATCGATAGCCCGAAAGGTGGTGGTTCCATGAACACATCAACTGGCTATGGCAGGTTGATAAGTGCTGGCTTTTGGAGCGCCGTGACTGTTTTTCGATGCATATTTGTTATAGGATTAATAATGTAAAGCCCTTTGATGTTGATTTTTTACACCTTAACTTGCGAAGGTAAATACTATACCAAACTTTATTGATTTCCACCAGTGAAAGAAGTCAATATATGTTCAGTGGAATATCATTTGATAACTTTATGATCAGGTTGGTAAATATTCAATTGTAAAATTACCATACCAATTTTTTGGAATTTAGGAAGACCTCAAGAGTATTATCACAATATTTTGTCCATCATTATCATCAAAGAAAAGTATTACTATTCGCAATAGTTACTGATAGTTAGGTTCTATCGGTTCTTAGGATATTCACAAATTCAATATCCTAACAACCGATAGAGACTGACAATTGATAACTATGGGCTGTGTATATTTGACCTCAACTTTTCAATTTATATAGTTCCTGGTAAAGCCCGTTGGGAAAATATCTTGATCGAACGAAAACGTATTCAGTATTGGCTTTGGCCTCTAACATATACAAATGTATATGCTTTCTTTGGACAACTACCAAAACCTAGATTCTGCTGTGGTATTATCAATCAAAACTCTCTCAAAGTTTCATCGCTCTCATCAACGGACCATAAGTAAGCAGTAACCATGAAATCGTTATTGCTATATCTGTCATAACTGATTGAATGCTAATGTGTTTTATATGAAACTATTGATGTTAAAGTAAATATTAGGATCGGAGGCTGCCATTTGAAGACCACAAGAATTACTATTAGATATTACGAAAGTCCGAGGTTCCATAGCCACAACTATGACTAGGAGGAAGTGGTGAAAAGTATAGCTATTCACTTTAATTACTTTATGCGAAGTTTCTTACACGCTATTAGGATATTCAACTTGTCATATATTTTTCTTTCATAATTGTGGATAGAAAAATACAATATCTTAATAACTGTTAGAGATTTAACCATTAGTAACTATATACAGCGTATATTTGGTCTCAGCGTCGGTTCAATACGTTGGTAGACTAGAATTGTTATCATTAAATGGGTGAATAGACTCTCAGATAGCAATAGCTGACTGTGAAGGTATGTATTTCTCAGTTATTTTATATATAGATAAATGTATCCGAAAAGTTATAATATAGGGATACTTTCAACCTAAATATTATCGCTTAGAGTTTGGTCCTCCAAAAGAAAAAACCAACCATTTTTGGTTAGAAGCTTCCCGGGCACTTAATCAATCTGAAGTATTAGCGATAATGACCTTCATCTTCGATTTTTATATACTTGGGTGTATTGATGGAGAACTGTTCTTTTGGCTTGTTGAATTTCATATAATCATCCTTTTATTCTCAGACGAATAAGTTGCTTCAATTATTTTATTAAATTATGGGTATAGTC
>MU621443.1:0-16786 GCA_025399215.1 Globomyces pollinis-pini | reverse complement strand
CTTTCACAAAGCCCTCTAGGATTGAAACCATGGCTTCACTATCAAACGTTTCATTGTGTTTGAGTAAATTACAAAACCCTCAAGAGGCAACTACCACTTTGTTTCGAATAAAAGTATAAATGATGACAGATCTTCCATAACCAACGCATTAATTAAAAATGACCAACTGCCACCAAAAATCCCACTGCAAACCAGTCAAGCACTGCAAGCCAGTCCAAAAGAAGTGTGTCACCGTCGTCCCAGTTGATTGTGGTGTTGTCACTACCTGTGTTACTCAAAAGATTGTATGCACTCCTGCTCCTTGTCAACCAAAACCATGTCACAGCTTTGGCAGTTATTGTTAATTATTTCTAATAAATCGTTTCCTTTACGTACCTCTTATATCATTATTGACTTTTACCTAATTCGATAACAAGAGTTTTTAAGATCAGAATTCTGGAAACGGCGTTTTAATTGAAGAACTTCCACACTTCCTTATCCCTGTAATTCGATAGACGTCTCGTTCTTGAAAATCAGGAACGTGATGTTTGATTGGTGGACATTTGGTTGGTTTGCTAAGAATAGTAAGAGGTGAAGAAATTGGTTTTCGAATTGTGTATAATTAGTTTTGGATTCGGGTTTAATCATTGGATCCGATCTTGTCTGTACAGTCGATATATAACAATACGATCGTACAGCAAGGTTGTCAATAAGGGAACTTGATGCTTTTGATAAAGCCAAAGAAATACTGCTTTAATTATCAAGTACTGGTTGTAATAATCTTGCAAAGAAATTATCAGCCCCATCACTATCATTACCTTCTGTTAGTAATTCAAACTTTATATCAACTGGTTCTATTGGTATCTCTGGTAGTTGTTCAACTTGGTCCAATGAATATGTTGGTTGAATCTGAAGAGTAGAAAATACATCAAACTCGTTTTGGTAGCCGGTATGTAATTTTTATATTTTTGGTTTCTTTCTTATGATTCAAGACTGAAACTAACCATTTGGATTCTTGCCTGAGAAACATCAAGACATACTGAAAGTACAAAACTACAAATAATTTCTTTAATTCAAAGTAATAGCCTTGAACATTTGATGTGTGGTATGGCAGTAGTGCTAATAAACCACTATGGTCATCCTTTGTTTCTTCCGTTCAATTAATCGTACATGTTGATTTGATATGTTTGTTCAATGATTGTATGGATATGAATTTATCACAAAATTTGCATTTGTACTGTTTGTATGGGCAAATTTCTATCTGTTCTTGAACAGCCCATTAATAACATCTTTTGCTCACTCTGCATTGTGGACAACTTTCATGCTTCAACCAAAGCATGATTCGCATTCTGAAAATGAATTCATGGGGTACTAACTATCTCATAACAGATTGAACATATCAAATCATCTCGCTCAAGATTGAAGTTACTTGAATCATTTTCTATAATAAAGGTAGAAAATAGTTTTTCAATTTGACTTTTGTAAAAAATTTCAAATTCCATAAAGCACTTAAATGTTGATAATTGAAGTTCAAGGGAATCAATTGCAGTTTGGAGTTGAGAAAATGATAGAGAGAATTAATGGCATGGAGAATTGTTTACAACTGTTTTGATGGAAACTGTAAATTACTAGTTTGAGACAAATCAATGTGCTATAATGATGGAAATACAAAAGATTGGAAAGGATGGAATTCTTACAGGAGCATATGAAATTATTGAGCAAGTCGATTTATATTTTGTATATAGTAGCTTCAGCTCTAAAATGATTTTTATTTTAGATGTTCAGGTTGATTAAGCCTGTAGAAATAACCATTTCACTTTCATATTCAGCGCCATCTAGAGTATCATCTTTAAGTGAATGAGAGTTTGCAGGAGAATTGCTTAACTCTAGTTGATATTCACGATTGGGTGGCAACGATCCTTTCCAAAACGAAAACGACGTATAATCTGAAGAAGGTAATCCTTTGGCTTCATCACCATCCAGCCCTTTCTTCCAGTGATTGCATTCATTACGAATAGTTGTCCAAGGTAATCCTGAATAAACGGGTAGTCATGGAGGAACTGATAATATACAATGTACAAATGACAAAAGGTACAGTTCCAGTTAAGCGCTTGCAAGGTGTGACTACTAAATTCTTTTTGAGTCAGAAAGCTACTTTCAAGAGCGAAAAGGTCTTGTCCAATGATTTGTCTAATTTGCA
Source organism: Globomyces pollinis-pini (assembly GCA_025399215.1). Lineage (NCBI taxonomy): Eukaryota > Fungi > Chytridiomycota > Chytridiomycetes > Rhizophydiales > Globomycetaceae > Globomyces > Globomyces pollinis-pini. The sequence goes on along the minus strand of MU621443.1, from coordinate 14,607 downwards.
GGTACTTTGGAATTGGTCCGTTAGTACAATTGTTGGTAGGTAATTAGGACTTGTAAATGACAATTCTTTTGTTATTACTTTGTTTTTCAACCAATGTCCAAATGGGGACTCACTGCATATGGAACAGGACTGCCAGGTGAGTCTGAGTTGATGGCAGATAATGCAGCTTCTCCAATAGAAAGTAATAAATTGATTGTATCTGCGTGGGGGTGGGCTTCATAACTTCCACTTCTGAACGTATGAGAATCACTTTCCGGACGACGAAAGCTCTTGCAAATGCATTAATAGAGTTTTTGTTGATTAATTTTAATTTGAGCTCTTGTTCTAAAGCAGTGTCACTGAGAGTAGCAACTAGTCTTATCCATACCTTGAGGTGTACAGACATTACAATTGTAATTCTCACGTTTACAATTGTAATAATCTTCACGTCACAGTGTACAATTGTAATAATCTTCACGTCACAGTGTACAATTGTAATAATCTTCACGTCACAGTGAACAATTGTAATAATCTTCACGTCACAGTGTACAATTGTAATTGTTACCTGGTCAATTATATTGAAAAGTCCCCAAAAATTTGTAAATCGTTTTCAAATCTCATCTTAAAATTGTTCACTCGTGTCAAACAATCACCGGTGGTGCATTGTTGAGCACAATAATGATAAAAATAAATAAATTGGGAATGTCAAATGTTATTTACAGTAGTCTGCAGCATATCAATGGCGTGTGGTTCAAAAATATATACACAAAGTGCAGCAGTAAGAGGGTTTCCTGCGCACGAGGCCAAGAGTTCTGACATCTTGCGTTTCGCTACTGTTCCCTTCTTTTCAACAATGATATCCAATGCAGCTTGAGAGGCGAACTTAACAGATGATTTTGTGAAAGGGGATTCAGATGTCACGTGCACCAAAGAATGGACAACTTCGGACTTTTCTGTGAAGGTCGAGTCCAAGCCAATTATCTTGATACAATCATCTAAGTTACATTGGTCACATGCTGCTTCAAGTAACTTTGTTGGCTCATAGTCTAAATCTTCTAGTACATACCGGGGAATTCCACCAAGGATTTTGAAACGGTTCTGCCAGTCAGTAGCAGTAGAAAAACAAGGGAAAATGGTTTCCAATTCTGTTTCAGTCCATATAGGCATGTAAAAGACCTGAGGGCGAGGGGGTTTCTTAAAATCATTAACCAATTCTCTTCGCGGGGAGGTTGACAATACAAATGTACACCATTCATAGGGAAATGCACTTAAATGTAATTCTTGCTTGGCTTTAGCATCAAACAAACACCACAAGTCAGATGTCCAAAATGAGTGGTCAACAACTGATGGTAGACTGCTCAACTCAAACACACCACCTTGTCCATCATAGTAGATTGTGACTGGATGATAAACGAAAAGCACCCGTTTTCCAGCCTTGACTAGCCTCCACAAGAGATAAATGAGAAACAGAGACTTGCCAATTCCGGGGGTTCCAGTGATGATTGTTTTGTTGATGCCGGGCCGAATGCTTGATGCGATAGATTGATAACTGTCCCGAACGAAAAGATGGCTCAACGTTGAGGAAGGAATATCTTGTTCAAACGAAATCCATCTATCATTTTCAGTGGCGTTGCAAAGGTTGTTGTAGAAGAGGATTTTACAAGGTGAGAACAATGCAGCAGGTTGAACTTGTGTAAAGGGTTCGGCAGTCTTGACAATGAAAGGGGTCATTCTTGAGTTTTCAGTCGCATAATCCGCAGGAGAGTCTCCAACATCGATTTCGAACTCTTGCCCGTCCTTGAGTCGGTAGAGGGTGAGTTGAGATGCAGGAACGGTGAGAGCAAACTCCTTCTTGATTTTTCTGAGAAAGTCATCCACATCAGCACAGTCATCAAAAGAGACTTTTGTAGGTCGGGATGTCTTTGCAGTAGTTTGGTGTTGAACCCATAACTTTTGCGATGACATGAAAAAGGGAAATCAAAGAAAAAGGGAGGATCGAGTGCAAGATCAACCCTTTTGAAGAAAGATTGTAATTCACTATTTTAGAAATATACTTGGAAGTTGATTAAACTGAGCAATTAGATAATGAAAAAGATTATAGTAGAGTGGTTCAAGATTCCCTACTTCATATCACATTCAATCATGTGAACATACATAACTAATAATAGTAAAGTGAACACGATATTTTATGTACTTGATTCTAACGCTCCTACGTGTCTTGAAAATCTAACGGAATGCCATAAAATATATTGGTGAAGTGTGGGATTGTGGTGTTGTCACTACCTGTATTACTGAAAAGATTGTATGCACTCGTGCTCCTTGTCAACCAAAACCATGTCACAGCTTTGGCAGTTATTGTTAATTATTTCTAATAAATCGTTTCCTTTACGTACCTCTTATTTCCTGGCTTAATGAACTCGTAGCTTTACCGCTGAAACGGCAGTACTCAAGAACAAGCAAGTTTAGACAACAGAAAAAGTCTATCAAATGAAAAGGGTACTCAAAATTAGCTAACCACAAAGGGTGAAGACGAAAGGAAACCAACACAAATAACAAAAAACGACTCAGAACCCTTTCCCGTGCATCTTGCTGTAACAAGGTGATGATAAGGCGTGCACTCTTAAAGCATTTCAAACCACAGAATCCCGTACAGGAAGCGGGTTGAGCTTTGAACAGCCTTTCGTCATTGTCGTTTATAGTTGTGGTTGGATAAGAAAAAATTCCCCAACAAAACTTTTTATATAGCTGGTGTGGCGTGGTGAAGATGACCATAAAAATAATTCAGAACTGATTCACAAGTACGTGTAATTTGAATTAGTGGTCTGAGGGAGACTAGCGTGTACGATTTGGAAAGTGCTTCTATTCTAGCGTCATTGTCATGATAACCTTTTTTGATGATGTCAACTTATAAGATTTCATTGTGAACAATTTGTTAGTATATTACTTGTTTATAAACTACTCCATGTATTCAAGATCTGAGAGGAAATTCTTAACACCAGGAAACGACAACAATCCCCTTTTGGGACCAGGTTGTTATTTGAATAATGAAGAAGTATTGGTTGCAGGGAAAACAGTTGGTAATTCTGGGTACAGCATTGTAAGATACTAACCATTCGCCAGATACGCACCCTTTCTATCATTGACTCCCAGAGTATCTTTCTTTGAGAAACAAGTCAATCACGGACCACCTCCTGGAAATTATGATTACTCCTTTGGTGTGGAATTGACTCACAAAATGGAAGGATCAGCACTCTTTGGTCGTTCGAAAACAATCAGATTTCGAAGTGCAAAAACTGTCGTGCCTGCTCCAGACGCATATGTTATACCAACAACTGCTAACAGAAAATCAGACCAAAAGTTAAAAAGCATCATTAAGAAGAACAATGCAATTGGTTTAAATCAACAGCCAATTGCTAGAGAATACACTCCAGCATTTTTAAAGGAGATTAGTGCTCTGAAAGATTATTCAGAGTTAGAAGCTGAAGTAATTCCTGATGATGATGCCAAAATTGTCCAAACTCTCGGAAAAACAATATCATTAGTCAATAAGGGAAATAATTCTCATACACCAACCATAAAAGTTTCAAAACCAATCAAGGATTCCACAATCAGTTGGCAACGTAAATACATACCTCCTAGCATACCGAAAGGAAACAATGTGTATGGTTATCAAGAAAATACTGGTATTCTTGATTATTTCTTTTAATGATAGATGGTGATCTGGAACCTAGAAAACCACCCAAACTTCGGAAGGAGGTGCAAAATCTAGTTGCTGATAGATAGGATGCACCGAAACATTTATTTTCATTTGTTGAAAAAGCAAAACATGAAAACAAAGGAAATAGCTTTGCAAGAGGAAGGAATAGACTGAGTTTCAGGATTTACGATAACCCTGGCCCAAGTGCTTATGAATATCAACAAGGAGAAAAGTATTTACAATCAAAAACCAAATGTATGAACCCTGCTTTGATGACATTGGCACCTTGTAAAAGAATTACAGATGAGATCATCCAGTCATCTGTTAAAAAAGGGATCCCTGGGTAATAATATTCCTTCCTTTGATTATCCTAGTCCTGGTGCTTATGAAGTCAAGGACCCGATTGCGGATAATCTAGAAAAGCCAAAGAATAGGATTCGATTGGGAGGTATCAACTCTAAGCTTGACAATCGTAGGAAAAGGAAACTCAACTACATACATAAATTCTGAATTAATGAAAATCCCTGGTCCGGGAGCTTACTTTCCAGAGGCAACTCCAGAGAAGGTAAGTTTAGAACGCACCATATTTACCAAAAGCCTCATTCGCGAAAACCAAAACCATTTGGATCATCTAGCAAAAGATTTCAAGATCAGTATCATTATCAGAAAGAGCCTGCTGTTGGTTCGTATGACATCGATGCGGTAAGGATGGTAATTTGGTTAATGATAGATAAATGGTATCTATAATAAGACTAGAAAGCGAAACACGGTATTCGTTGGACAACCCATGGCAGCTTTTGGCAGTATTTCCGAGCGGTTTAGGCCACCAAAAGAGGTTAGTTATAATGGTAGTCTTACCACCAACAGACTATTCAGCCTGGTCCAGCTGCTTATGATAAAGACAATCTAGAAGATAAAAACCCAAAACGAAAATCTAGAAGATCTGCTGGTAGACGGCAAGCATTAGAGAGCCGGATACAGAAATTGGCATTACGAGGACCTGGTGTTGTGATACTCGGCCAAAATGAATTTGAGAGTTCTAACTTTCATGTACCTGTTTTTGGATCACAAGCTTCGAGGTTTGAAGAACGAGTTCCTGGTATTGCTTTTCGGGTATTAATTTTTAGATTTACCACCTCCTGGTGCTTATGATGTTTCCGAGGCGTTTGAACACATCAAAGACACTGGTAGAGCGAATGTTGTGGGCGTTTTGGCAAGTCGTAGCAAAAGAGAAATTTTCAATGGTACGTTATGGCAAAATAGTAAACATTAGTAACCCAGCACACTCCAGCACCTGATCAATATATCCCAATAGCACAGGATAAAAAGCCGGCTGTCATAACGAAGGCAGGGTTTCTGTCTACGGTATAGTAAATAACATTGACGGTTTAGGGAAAACGATTTGACCAAAAATATGAAGCTATTCCTGGACCTGGCTCTTATTCCAGGGAACAAGAAACTTCTTTATTGAAAAAGACTCATAATGTTACATTCCAAAGTGACATACAACCAGGAAAGGGTGTATCAGTTTGACGATTTGAAAAGCAAATATATTCTCTTTTATCACAGTTTATTTTATGTATTTAAAATCATCATTTATTGAAAATCAACTAGTTAAAATGCTTCAAGCCGTCGGAACTTTCGAAAGTCACGTCGGAAGATTTTGGCATTTCTAACTTGCGAATCAGAACGCTTAAGATTAATACTTGAAGAATCTTCAGAAAGAATTGATATTGGGTAGGCCAAGACAGTTGAAATACTTATTAACGTGAATAGTTGCATTGATAGATACAACAGTCAACATAATTTTGATTGATTTATATAAGAACCATTCATAATATTTGTGCATATGATAATGAATTGAAGACAAAGTAGTTTTGGTGTGTTTACATTGTACAAGCTTTCATCAGGGAGTCACATACCTAAATAATCATTGATAAATGCATCTAATAAAGGGAAAGTGCCATAATAGTTTCCATCATTTGGTTTAATATCATTCATTCCTTTGATAAAGGTAGTAAATTTCACGTATCATATTTTTTACTTATTATAATTACAATGGATCCACAATTAGATGAATACAAAGTCTTGGCGGATATTGACAATAGAGCAGCATGTCCTAGATGTGAAGGGTTGGGATATGTTCATTCATCAGTGGAGAAACATGATAAAGCACCTACTTTACGTTGTAAACGTTGCGCAGATTGCTTTGTTTGTGATGGTTCTGGAGTAACGATGGGTGTTCTCAAATGCAAACGATGTCAGGCTAAAGGATTTATTCATAAATCAAATGCACCTGCTCCTCATAAAGTTTCGGAGTTTGTCAAATGTTTTGATTGTGAGGAATGTAGAGGTATTTTTATTTGTTTTTGTTTATATTCCATTATACAGATTGTAATGGAAAGTGTGTGTTGGATAAAGCCAGAATTGAAGAGCTTCGAAAGTTTGCTCATCTACAGGTTAAGAACCGAAAGGCAAATGCTAAAAGCACTGGAGGAAAAGCGGGACCTTTCATTCAGCTCGCCAACAAGTCATTAGGACCTGGATTAACTGTCATTCCACCTTTAGTACATTAACTATTTTAATTCTTATTTTCTGTAGGTTCCTACAAATACACCCTATGGATCCGGAGGATTTCCATTTGTGCCATTTATTGACCCTGCAAATCTTCATCCTCACATGATGGGTATTCTTGGAATACCGATAACAGAGGAAGTGTTAAAGATTATGCAACAATTAACAACTGGTCCTGGTAAAGAAGTCGATCAAAGACAACAAGTGCTTGAAATGTTAGCCCAGAAAGTCAAATGCCCCAAATGCGAAGGGTTGGGCTTCAAACATGAAAGCTCAACTAAACATGATCGTAAACCAAATGAAAGGTGTAAAACTTGTGCTGTTTGCAAAGGTAAATATTAGTCATCGTGTTTTATATTTAGGATGTACTGGATCTGGATTGGTTAGTGGAAAACAAGCCTGTAGTGTTTGCAATATGAAAGGTTTCAATCATCAATCCACTGAACGCTCTCATGATGTGCCAGCTCATTTAAGATGTTTCTTTTGTAAGGACTGCTATAAATGTAGAGGTTGTGGTCTGGAGGATGTAACAGAAGAAATGATGTTCAAGAGACTGGCTGTACCAAAAACTGAAGCGTTAGTAAAATTGTAATATTCATCTTATATCTTTATTCTCTTATTAATCACTGGGGCGAGTTGCATGTTATATTTGATATTCACTGTTAATCAATGTTTCATCTATGACAAAGATACAGAGTATAAATTATATTAACAAAAACGGATTCATAAAGTGAGCTGGTTTAAACTATTTTGGTAACCAAAAGTAAGAATTAGGTGAATTCTTTGTAAGCCATTCTTCAACATATCCAAAAGCGGTAGAATTAACTCTTCTATCTTCCAATAACCTTTTTACGACAGAAAAATGACCATGTAAACACGCAATTCTTATGGCATAATGATCTTCCATTGATGGATCCACTCGTGGGTCATTCAACAACAATGCCACAATATCGTCATATCCTCTACTTGCTGCATTTTGTAGAGCTTCATTTTCAAGGTCACTGGGGTCCACTCGGTCGTCAAGTAATAACCTTTTCACAATTTCAAAATGACCTCGAGATGATGCTATACGAATAGCTTCATTATTCGATACGGCCGGATTTGTTAAATGATGGTTGAGCAACAAATTTAATATTTTGAGGAATCCAAATTTACAAGCATAACGAATACAGATATTGTGATTAATGGAAGGATCTACACCAGGATGGGTTAATAAATATTTAGTAAGATAATAATAGCCTTGCTGACATGCTGTTTGTATTGCTAAATTATTGTTGGTGGATGGATCTATATCTCCATCCTTCAACAGATATATTGGGAGGCTGGGCATGATGTTTGATTGAAAAGATAGTTCAAAAGAAGTCTGTTTTGTTTTCTTTGTTAATAAATAATTGTTTCTTGAGAGTTGTCTAATACATTCTTGTTCATGTTTATACTTTATCAACAGGAGATACTGAGAGTTGGTGACAAAGAGTGGTAGGTTGGAGTAAACTGAGTGTGACTTTAATTTCAATAGTTTTGAATAATATAATGCAGGTGTTAAAGTATGCTCGTTTAGGAATTGAAAGTAAGCTTCAGTCGTCAAAGTAGCGATACTCGGCAATGAAAAGAATTTAGAAGCAAACCGTAAGGAATGATACTGTAGTGGCGAAAGATGCGAAGCAATTTCCAATAGGATTTCAGTGGGAAGAGTGTATAAATACTGATTTGATTTTTCAACAGGACTCCTGGCTACAAGCGCAGAATATTGTCTCTCCATCAGATCGATTCAGTTCTAAGTTTCTTGTTTGTTGAATTACGCGCAGTAAGTTGTTTGTGTTTGCGGTCTAATTGGAGTAAAATTTCTTTGTTTTTTTTCAATGTTTCGTCTGGCTTCTCATTCCCAACGATTACTATCAAAAACAATCCCAAAGTCAAACAGCAAGAGGTTTCTATCCATTCACGAGCATAATTCTATGTCTCTTTTGAAGCAATATGGTGTAACTGTTGCTCGTGGTGGTGTTGCTAAAACTGCTGATGAAGCTGAAGAATTTGCCCGTCAATTGGGAACTCCAGATTCAGTCATCAAGGCCCAAGTGCTTGCTGGTGGTCGTGGAAAGGGACATTTCGATTCCGGTCTACAAGGGGGTGTCAAGATGTGCTATTCACCAGAACAAGCTAGAAACTACGCTTCAAAGATGCTTGGCCATAAACTCATCACCAAGCAGACTGGTGCTGCTGGCCGTCCTTGTAATGATGTAGGTCTTTATATAGCCTAATATTCAGGTTTTTGTCGTCGAACGTGTATATGTTCGTAGAGAATACTACTTTGCTATCATTATGGATAGAGCCTCTCAAAACCCTGTTATTATCGCTTCTTCTCAGGGTGGTATGGATATTGAAACTGTTGCCCATGAAACACCAGAAGCAATTGTGTCACACGTTATCGATATCAACTCTGGTTTAAACTATAACGATGCTATTGAAGTTGCTCGTAAGATTGGATTTGAAAATGATGCAGTTGAAAAGGTATAGAATTGAATTTAACATATGAAATAGGCTGCTGATACCTTCATGAAATTATATAAAATTTTCCTTGAGAAAGACGCTACCATGATTGAAATCAACCCACTTGCTGAAGTCCAATCAGGAGAAGTCATGTGTATGGATGCCAAATTTGGATTCGATGATAATGCTGAATTCCGTCAACAAGAAATCTTTGCTTTACGTGACAAATCCCAAGAAGATAAGCGTGAAGTTGCTGCCGCAAAATGGAATCTTAATTACATTGGGTTAGATGGAAACATTGGTTGTTTAGGTAATATTTAAAATATCATAATGGAAAATAGTCAATGGTGCTGGTCTTGCTATGGCTACCATGGATATTATCAAACTTCATGGAGGTGATCCTGCTAACTTCTTGGATGTTGGTGGTGGTGCTCAAAAAGAACAAGTAGCAGAAGCATTCAAAATTATCTCATCTGACCCAAGAGTTTCTGCTATCTTGGTCAATATTTTTGGAGGAATCATGAGATGTGATATCATCGCTCAAGGTATCATTGCAGCTGTTCAAGAATTGGGTCTTGAATTACCACTTATTGTCAGACTTCAAGGAACTGAAGTCGAAGCTGCCAAAAAATTAATTCAAGAATCAGGATTAAAGATATTCTCTATTGACGATCTAGATGAAGCTGCTTCCAAGGCTGTCAAGATGAGTGAAATCGTTCAATTAGGTCGTGAAGCTGATGTTAAAGTTTCTTTTAGTACCAACTAAACAATCTCATGTCATTAAAAAACATTTTATTTGACCTCATTCTTAAATTGAAATAAACTTTAAATCACTTTCATAATCTGATGTATTAAGTGACCAACCAAAAGTAATCAACTTATATATACAGCAGTAGTAACCGAAAAGAGTTCAGATGAATGATTTTATTGAATTAAACGAAAAAGGAGATACATACAAAAGCTAACAAATTTCTAACAGTTTAGAGAGTGAAAGCGATTGCAGCGATGGCAGCAATAGCAAATCCACCGTTGGTGGCAGCAGAGCTGATCACATTTCCGTATCCAGCATAAGCTGGTTGAGTGGCTTGAGGATAGGTAGCATCGGCGAGTTGGGTGGATTCAGAGTAGAGTGCGTTTGGAGTAGCATAAGCACCTGAATATTCACCAGGGGTGACGATAGGAAGGGAAGTTTCGCAAGGAGTTCCAGCAATTGGAAGAGCAGTGGTAGCAACGTATCCTGGGGTGACAATTGGAGCAGCAGTTTCACAAGGAGTTTCCACAACTGGGGCAGCAGTGGTAGCAATTGGAGCAACGTATCCTCCAGTTGGAAGTGGAAGGGATTTTTCACAAGGAGTGGTGGCAATAGGGGCAGCAGTAGTAGCAATGTAGGATCCAGCAGTTGGAGCAACATAGCCGGCGGTTGGAGCAACGTAACCAGCAGTTGGGACAACAATTGGAAGAGCGGTGGTTGCTACTGGGATTTCACATGGAGTAGTGTAAACAGCAACTGGAGCTTTATAGTCTGCAACAACTGGAGCAACAGGGGCGTTGTATCCGTAGTTTGGGGCAGCGATAGCGACAGAAGCAATGGCGAGGTAGGAGAACATTTTTATCTTTATATTTGAATAATTCTCCATAGAATTCATGGGTAATTTATACTTTCTTCGAGGCGGTTGTTTGAATTGAAGCCTCCATTGGGCTTTCAAGGCTCTTGAAACAAACGCAATTCAGATCCTTCCATGGCGTCCTCTACTGTCTCTGCACACTTTCTGGACTTGCTCATTTAATAATTGAATCATACCAATCCAATTAATTTTTTCAAAACATTGTTTCCCAATTGGATTTGAGTACAAAACTGTTACTGTGGTGCAAAACGAGATCCCTGTACAATCACTTGATTGTGGGTGCTGGGTTTCACAGACACTTGCATCATAAACCCACATTTGACATTATAGTTAGTAATGATACAATCGATTAAATTGAATTTGGCACTCACTAACAAAATTCGTAAGAGAGAATGTTAGACAATGAAAACTAGTAAACAATTGCATTACGATTATTGTTCGTGTTGGAATTCTATTGTTGACATGCTTTTCTTTGATGTAGTATCCCATTCAATAATATTCTAACATGGAGATTTTAACATCCATAGTTAAGTAACCCGTCGTTCTCAATTTGGTAGTAATAGAAGACAAATGTGACAGGGACTGGATATGTATAGGGCAGTTACAGCTAATTACAATGTGCAAGTGATTGACAAACGATCTATTTACATCAGTTATTGTGAAAGACTAAATATTTGATGTGGCAGGATATATTACATTCATAGTAGACAATGCCATTGTTCTCTCATTCCATTGTTCGATTGCATAAAACGCATCGAATTCATTTGAGAAAACAAATCAAAATCAAATGAAATTTATTATTCTTGCCTGTATTGCTCTTGTTAATGGTTTGGTGATTCCTGAAAAGCGTGAAGAGAGTCTTAGTCGACCAATTTGGGACCACACTGGAAAGCGTGATCATATTGAACCTGCTAGCGATGATTTTATTCTATTGAAGAGAGACGAAGAGGTTAAAGGCGATGATATTATTCTATTTAAGAGAGACGAAGAGGTTAAGGAAGATCCAAAACGTATTCATTTCTCTCGCCTATAGTTTGCTGTTTCAATAAAAATATTATGAATGAAATCTACCCTATTGTAATGTATGGTTTTAAAACTCTGTTTTTAGTACCTTGTTAACATTCCAAAGACATTTCTTCCTCTTTTACCACTCCTATTTTATATTACGATACCTGCATTTATCTTATTTTACATCACAGCATATCAAATTAAACCCTATGGATAACTGGAGAGGTTGTCTGTCACTTCACTTCAGTTGATGACTCATTTTAGGATCTGAAATTTTATCAAAAAATGCCAACAGTATTCCAAAGCAAAGTGTATTCAGCATGCAGTCAGATTCCTGAAGGATGTTTTTCCACATATGCTGAAATGTCCAAGGCTTTACGATCCTCTCCAAGAGCAGGTATAGTGATCCAATCTTTTATAAACTAGTTGGACAAGCATTGAAAAGAAATCCTTATGCTCCTACAGTACCTTGTCATCGAGTCATCGCTAGTGACTTTACTCTAGGTGGATATTCAGGAAAGTTACATTGTCAAAAGAAAGTTGACTATTTACTCAAAGAAGGAATCCATTTTGAGGGTGGAAAGGTGATTAAAGCTGATCAACAAAAGGTTTTCACTTCTAAACAGTTCAAGATGGATACTTTAGAGCAAGTCTCAACATCAGCAGTTTAAAAATGTATTGATGATATGATATATTTTCATATGTTGGTATGTAACTTCAATGTTCAGGATATTTTGATCTTAACGGAAACAATAAACTAAAAATATTAGTTGATTTGGATTGTTACTTTTTGACTATGACAATGGTAACATTTTCACACTTAACAATATCAAGAACCCTTGATTTGTTCACTTTGAATTGAAGTTTATTGATAGTAATATCCAGTAATTGTTTAGACTCTGTTTGTACACAAATAGGGTATTGAAAATCAAATTGAAGTATTCCTTTCACAATATGGGAAGCAATGAAAAACTGAACCATTTCTAGCGGATTATTAGTATTTAAACTCTGAAGAGTATTGTAAGACCTGTCCTTTGGTATAAATAGAGTATGATGTTGATGATCAATAAAGTAAGGATTAGATTCTAAAAACTTTCGTGCAATAGATAGTTCTGGTATACTTTCGAGATAGTAATCTAGTCGCTTCATTCCCGACACTGAGCAGACAGGATCCGGACGTTGATTGGGTTCTTCACATTCCTCCTTTGTCATTTAATTTTTTACTAATTTTTTCAAATAGTCTTTGGATTAAGGATTTTTTCAACTTCAAATTAATTCCAAAATGGCAAGTAAAGATATTTTGGCCCGTTATAAAACGTACATGGAAGATCCAACAAAACAAAAGAAAAAGAAGAAAAAGACAAAACATGCTACTACAACTATTATTGATGAATCAAATGATTGGGGAAGAGAAGATGATCAAGATGAAGCTCCAATCGTTGTCAAAGAAAAAGATTTTGAAAGTCAATTCAAAACAAATACTTGGAATGTTATTCAGGAGGGTGTTAGAAAGTCTCCAACTCCTTCCCCAGATCGCGGAAGAAGTTCAAGTATTGAAAATTCACCTGCTCGAAGAAGAAACTCTCCTCCTCCCTCTCCAAATCGTTCACGTTCCACAGAACCCACATCACGACAGTCCCGTAGGAGTCCTTCTGCATCGCCAGTAAGGAGAAGACGCAGTCCTGACGCTTCCCCAATTCGTTCTAGACGTAGTCCATCTCCATCACCAACTCGTCGAAGGAAAAGCCCAACTGCATCTCCAGAAAGGCATCGATCCATCTCCCCTGTACATAGAAAACGATCTAGAAAACTGTCGGCATCTCCAGAAGAAGATATTATAGTACCAGATCATGAATTAGAGACAATACACCGAGACAAAACTGGAAAAAAAATAGACTTGGCAGCACAAAAAGCTGAATTATTGCAACAGCGTCGTAAAAGAGAGGCAGAAGAAGAAGCGCAAATGGAGTGGGGAAAAGGTTTGGTTCAAAAGCAACAAGAGCGAGACTATGCAGAACGATTAGCAGCTGAAAAAAACAGCAGGTAAACATAACAAGATTAGCCTCACTCTCTAGTTTTGCAAACTATGCTGATAATGACGAATTAAATGACCGATTGAAAAATGTTGTTAGGTGGGGAGATACCATGGCACCACTGGTGACGAAAACTAAAGAATCCAATAAACCTAGGTAATAATTATGTACTCACAAGCAGATATAAAGGCGCTTTTATACCCAATCGTTATGGAATTCCTCCTGGGTATCGTTGGGACGGAGTTGACCGTTCAAATGGCTGGGAATTGAAAGTATTCCAAACTCAGCAAGATAATAAAGCGCATCAAGCAGAATACCACAGATGGGCTACTGAAGATATGTAGTTTGCTGAATCGAATCAAAATATATTTCGTTATATAATCGATCAATAAATATTTCGTTAAATATCTGAACTCAGAATCATGTACGCGATGTGTGTGGGTTAGAAGAAACAATTTATTAGAAATGAATTAACAGTAGCTTCCAAAGCTGTGACATGGCTTTGGTTGGCAAGGAGCAGGAGTGCACACAATCTTTTGAGTGACACAGGTAGTGACAACACCACAGTCAACTGGGACGACGGTGACACACTTTTTTTGGACTGGCTTGCAGTGTTTGACTGGTTTGCAGTGGGATTTTTGGTGGCAGTTGGTCATTTCTAAAATTGGATGATTGTAGGGAGTCTTTGCATTGGTTTTTATAGTTTGGATGAAACGAGGGGTTGATTGGCAATGAAGAAGCCTCGTTTAATTGTTTAAGTGTTGAAACTATGGATGGATCACGTTCGAAACACAATTAATGAATGACAATTACTGTTTGTTGGATAGTCATGGCTCATAGATATTATTGTATGGAATCAAGTTATTGATGTAATACAAAGTCTTCATAAGCATTAACCAACACACGGTTAACTTCATTGCATAACCATATCGCGATGTTGTTACGGCATTCAATCTAAATAATTTCAATCCCAAACTTTTTGTTCTGGTTGTATAATGTTTATTCTAAATGAGAAACGCCAATAGTTCGCTATACTATATCCGGTACTGTCCTGGTACTCTTCAGTTCTTCGTCTGTACCACTCCCTTCATCCACAGTAATCTTGGATGCGTCACCTTTACGCTTGTATTCATCATCTGGACTCTTGTATTCATCACTAGTACTATTGGATCCATCACCTGTAGTCTTGGATCCATCACCTGTA
>MU621442.1:0-16914 GCA_025399215.1 Globomyces pollinis-pini | reverse complement strand
ACGAAAGTGTGGTTGCTTGTTGTGTTGATTTAGGGACGGGCCATTGATAGTCTTGGAATACCGTTTTTGACAGTTGAGTTTCATCAACTTGTACTCCTCATCTGGTTGAAAATATAAAGCTTAGCCGATAAGTGTAGGTCTTTGTGTGGTTGGTTCTCTTTCATGTTTTGCATAATATGTCCTATCCGTCACTTCATTGTTCAAGTCAAAACACCACTGACACCATGATTAATCTTGGAATATTTTTTTTGACAGTTGATTTTGAAAAGCATATACTCATCTATTTGAAAAAATGAAGCTTATTCGATAATTGAAGGTCCTTTCTGTGGTTGCTTATCTTTCACGTTCTGTATATCCATCCTATCCCTCACTTCAAGTTCAAGCGAAGACATAGTCGATAAGGTACACAAATAACAGAGTTTCGATAGTGGAATATAAACTCTACAGTGAAATTTCCTCGTTATGGAGCCGAAGGGTGAATAATAGATTCAAATTGACTTTGAAACGCGTCGAATGTTATTTTTTCATTTATTTATTATATTTGAATTGAATTCAACCTAACAATCACTGTGCGATTATAGATTCTTAACATGAATCAGTTTCCTAAATAAAGATTGTATAAGGAGGTGCTAATAAGCTTAGGTTGGTATACATCAATTTCGAACGGGCCAGGAGATTAATTTTACACTTCAAATTGAGCTGATATCAGAATAATCCCAAAAAGAGTTTAAGATTAAGTATTATTATTACTGATAACAAAACTTCACAAACGATATAAACCGCGGAATATAGATCAGTACAGCTCAACACCATACTTCTCCGTATATCCAATGGTTTATGACCAATTATTTGGTTAGCATCAAAGTGCACAAAGGTTAGTTTCGGTAGATAAGCCAGACAAAGAGAAAAGATTCTATTATTCGTAACTGTAAGCTCACGTAAGGAAGTCACTGTATAAAGTGGAGTGATATCTTCAATGCGATTGGAATCTAACATAAGTAAATCGAGTTTGACTAGGCCAGACAAAAAACTGATATTCGAAATGTTGTAGGAAGAAATATCTAAAAGATCACTCACCTCAAACCAAAAGCTACAATAATGGTGATTCTATAACATGAAGGTGGTAGCCAACCAATACTCCAAGAAGTCTGTATTACGCCATTCAATAAACCTTTAGCGTTTTGATATATAAATAGAGTTATCATCAGCTTAAACCGTGGATTTATTACCAACCACTTGTACCAGGTTCACCTTTAAACGGTCCAACTACTTCCGATGTAACCCATCCACCATAAAAATCAGAGGGTTGAGGAACAACAGTCTCTCCATCTACCATGCAAGTACCGCAAGAAGCATAAAATGCAATATGTGATGCAATTTCATTGAATTGTTCAAAAGGTGATTTGTAGGTCCATCCAACAACTTTTGAATTGTAAGAATAATATGTAGCTAATCCTTTCCATTCACAAAGAGATTGCTTGTTGGGAATTTCAGTCAATAATTCTGTTTTAACATCTTCCTTTGGAATGTAAAAAGTTGGTGGTGATGCAGTTTCTAAAACCCTCATAGTATTTTTAGAATCAGCAACAAGTGTTCCATTGATTAGTACCTTGACATGCCGTGTATCTTTTAAGATTGCAGGTGGTCCTATTGGGTTAAAATTGATGAGCTACTTGGATAATCCCAAACGGACTCTTGATCTTTTGTAGTTTCTTTTGCAAATGGAGGCCTTGTTATCCCTCGATTTATCCATTTTTGGCGATGATACTCTAGTTGCTTTTTAGTTAAATTCATTGAGGGAAAGAGTTATTTCACTTGCAGAGATTGGATCGTGATCGTAATAAAAAGTTTGGATATTTCATAATTCAGAGCCATCAGAGTACATTCTATTATTAGTTATATCTTATATGAATAGAATGATAAATATTATAGTGATTTGACTTGTCCGGGAAGTAACTATTCCAAATCAATTATGCAGCACTCATTGATAAATCATAATTCCTTTCCCATATCATCAGTATTTCATAATATGGTACGAATTCAATAAAGGTTTATGAATGAAATTTGATGATAAAATTTTGAGTCTCATTAAAGTTTCCTCAAAAGTTTTATAGTCCGATGGCATCACAATCAATCTGTATCCAACGACTGACTGAAGAACGAAAACAATGGAGAAAGGATCATCGTAATTAGAATTCATTAATCTGGATTTAGCATTCGGTTTTTTCGCAAAACCTGATAAAATCAATAATGCTATTAGTTTAACCCAATGGTCAGTAGGAATTCCTGGAAAGGTCGGAACTAACTGGGAAGGAGGTATACTTTTTTGTGATTTATAATAGGTGTTTATAAATTAAAACTTCAATTTCCTGAAGACTACCCGTAACACTTGATGTACTAACCAATATCAGTCAAAAACCTCCAAAATGTGTTTTCACAGTATTAAATTTAATTGATCACTTATCTATCATAGCCTCCATTATTTCATCCAAACGTTTATCCATCAGGAACAGTTTGTTTGTCTATAGTCAATGAAGATGAAGATTGGAAACCAGCGTAATTGATTGAGTTTAATTCTTTAGAATCACAATTAAACAGATTTTATTAGGAATTCAAGATTTGCTGGGGGATCCTAATCCTAATTCACCAGCTCAAACAGATGCTTATGTATTGTTCAAAAAAGATCGAGTTGCTTATGATAAACGAATTTTAGAACAAGCAAAAGCCAATCGACCTGTTGAATAAAAATGAATTACAACCTACTTGTTAGCGCGTGCAGCAATTGGAAGTTTAATTCGTTTTGTTGAGACTACACTGATTGATTTCATTCATTAGTTCATTGCTGTTGATCAATAAGTACCGAAGAATCAATAGTAGATTTCGACATTTTTACTTTGAGTATGGTCAGATTCATTTCGAGTTTACCGATAGCAAATCATTAAAGTCTTGATGAATTCAAACCAAAATGTTAAATGAGCATGGTAGGTTAGTCTGTGCTTTTTCACTTTACCAACAAAAAACACCAGAAATCAGATAAAAGATAGAAATGTCTTGGAAAGGATTTACGAAAGCAGTGAGCAGACTACCAGCAATGATATCGAAATCAGCTGGTGGTCAAGGATCAAAAGATGAAGAATATTTACAATTGGAAGACCAATTTAAACATATCGAGAAGTTTGGAAAAAAATTAGCTGCAGGTATGTTTCTACTATTGAAATAACTGAATAGGTTAAATGTGATGATGTTCATTTTCTAGGTAAATATCAATCCAAGTTCTGGTTAATTTTATAACCTTACAGGTATGAATGTTATCATTAAATATTAGATTCAAAAGCGTTCAAAGATGGTAATAAAAGAACAAGAAAGTACTGACAGAGAACAGGATTATCGAAAATGTTGGAAAAGCAAACTTCACTAGCCAAGACGTTCACCACCATATATTTACCATTAACAGATGTAACTCAATACACCTAACAACCAGAATGACGAGGCAGCTTTCGAATTACAATCAAATACACCTCAAACGGATTTTTTGAAAGCCATGACAACTGCAACAATTACATTAGAAAATGATTTGGAACAAATTGAACGGTTGGTGGTTGCACCAACTTTGGAGTTTATTGGGATATTGGAAAAGATTAATAAGATGATGGTCAAACGATCTCATAAATTGTGTAAGTTTCCCATAATTCCTTAATGCATCACTTCAATACTAATTTGCCATAATTAACTGAACCATTTTCTAAATCTACAGTGGATTATGACCGACATGGAGAAACAGTCCACAAACTAAGAGAAAAAGTTCGCACGGCTGCAGAAGAAAAGAAATTAGCACAAGCAGAAGTACCAACCCACTTTGATTAATGTTAGGTTGATTTCGATCAAGCCTCCAGAATCTTCAATGCGATAAACATACAATTAAAGCAAGATTTATCTGTCTTTTTGTCATTAAGGAAGGATTTCATTGAACCTTGTTTGTTGACATTTTACAATTATCAAGTTCGAGTGTATCAAACACTTTATACGATTTTTTATGAAATCGGAAATGCAAAGTTTAATTTGAATACCAGTGCTTTGGATGGATTTAAAGATTGTCAAGACGAAACAGATCGATTGTTTAATCAATTGACGATTACGAAACCGATGGTGTATAAAGCATCAATGGGAGAATCACCACCAGCGTATGATGTAGGTGGAACCGCCAACCCGGCCCCACTGACATTTGCAAGACCTTCAGCTGAATTGGGCCGAGCATCGACTGAAAAACCTCGTCCACTACCTACAGAACCATCTAGTAGTAGTTACCAGCCAAGAGTTGATATGGTATTGGCTCTCTATGATTTTGAAGCTCAAGCGCCGTAATGAACTTTCATACTCATTTGTAGGGGTGATTTGAGTTTTAAACGTGATGATAAAATCATTGTTTTGGAACGTAAAGCAGACGCAAATGATTGGTAATCGTTGATTAGTTGATTGTAGGTGGATTGGAAGAATTGGAGATCGGGAAGGGCAGTTTCCGGGTAATTATGTTGTAGATCTTTGAACAATATCATGTCAGGATGTTGTCTAATATAATTTTACTGATTGCTTTTGAACTATCTATTATTTTGCTTGTCTAATATAATTTTACTAATTGCATTTGAACTATTTATATTACTTTGCAGATGTATATGCAGATTTATGTTGGTGATTAGCCACAGCCAATCATTATCAAAATCATAGCTACGATGTTATATTTGATTCTATCATCCATACCAATAGTGATACGTATGTAAAATTCATCCAAGATTAACACTGTGTTGAGTTTTTGAAGGACCAAATTAAATGAAGTGGTAAAGAAAGATCCTCATGGGCACTAACACTTTCATGCTTTAGTGGTAGTTGGAATGATTTCTTAACTTCAGGTTGGGAGACGATTGTCTGGACACTTGGCGGTCCATTTAGACAGGCATTTCTAGATAACCATTCAAATTCTAAGTTGCAGAGAGTAAATCATCAAATCAGTGTCATTGGGTATTATTTTAGAGTCTGGCCAAATGTCCATGAGATATAACAGATATAGAACTGTTAGAGTAGTGTGACATTGCAGCAAGTAACAGATAATTTGGACTGCCATTACAAAAGGTAGGAGAATATGAGAAGAAGGAGGTGTCCGGCATTGATTTTTAGTCAAACTATAATCTCTGCAAGAGGCAGATAGGTTATTGTACACTAGAGGTGGGTTAGGGTACCAAGAGTAGGAATATTAATTGATAGACAATATGAGACAGACAATGGACATTTCCTAATTTACGTTGACAAAGAAACAGGCTAGACCCATAAATCAGGAATGAGAAACGGAAGACGGCAAGGAAGCAATATGTGTATTACGGTGAGTGATAACGGTAAGTAATTTATGGCAATGTGATACGGTACGCTTGGATACGGTCGGTTCATTGGTCGGGTAACGGATAATGCTACAACATGGCAAGTATTCGGAATACCAGAGATTAGTTGATAATACGAATACTGCAAGTAAGAATCAAGAGTTTACCATCGTATTGTGATAGGGCAAACAGTACCTTGCTATTTGATAATGTTAAGGGAATACTGGTTATACCAGCAGTACTAAAAAGAGTGTTAGTCTCTAATTTAATGGAGAAGATGGATTGAGCAGCGAAAAGACAAAGCATGATGACAGTATATTACAAAGTTAATCATCATGGATAGAGTGTAGTGATAATAGAGGGTAGACAGGGTTCATAAACCGAGTTGTTTACTTCAATCATTATTATTGACTGGCTGATTGGTGACGTTTTGGGTGATACATGAAATAAAGAATTATTAAAGAATTCCAAAAAACTCAAACTCAACTCGCCCTTAACTCCCAGTTTACTATTACCTCATACCCACACAATCAGCACAGCTATGAAGACAACTACCAACACAACTAACTCTAAAACCATCACTCAACAAACTGAATCCAAAACCAGTCACAGAACCCCATGAAACCATTTTTTCCTCTTTTGATCCTCTGTTTCATTCTTTTTTTCTTTTATAAAGAAGCCGTTCTCCGTTTCTTCCTTCATGAATAGTAGCCACTTGCAGGTTTTACCCTCCCCATCAACCGGCTTGTATGAACGCTCAATGTCCGCCCTACTCACTACATTCAATGGTTCTATTGACGAAAATAATTATTCCCTTTCCTCTCTACCTCAAAATGACTTGTCCTCTGAATCTTTAAATCAACCTCAGAATGATTCTTATACTCAACTACCTCAAAATAATGATTCTTATCTCCCTCAGTCATTTCAAGCTTTGGAATCTGCTCCGGCTATGAATTATATTGTTGGATCCTTCCTGGACTCTATGAACTCAATGTCACCACCTGTTGTCCCTCAAAATCAAACTATCACCTACGATAAAAATATGCTGATGTTGGACAATATTGATACTAATTATCAATCCAACTTTCAACAAGATTCTTTACGTAGACTCTCGCAGTCCATCCCTACTCCTGTTGGAAGCCCTTTGACAATAGATAACTCTCATAAACGAAGATCAATACTTATCAATGATGACCTCTCTAGACCTATCAGTAGAACTTCTTCTTACTCTTCCGATTTACCTTCAAAAATGTCACGCCATCCTTCTCCCCCGGGTTTAGAACAACTTAGAAACATAAATGATAACTCTAGACGTGCTTCTCAAGCCGACAGTATCCATTCTTTTGGCTCACCTCAATTAAATTCTAACTTATCCTTACAAAAGAGTTCTTCTGATTTAGGATCCAGTCGTCTGTTATTACATTTAAATAATAATGAAAATGACTCTGGTAAACGTAATATTCAAGCTTACAACTCAGACTCTTATCATGAGCAAAACACCTTTCAGGAGGAACCACCAGTTTACCAAGAACCTCAAACTTATCTTCATGAATCGTCCCAACATTATCCACATGATCAATCACAGTCTTACGAACCACAATCATACGAAAAAGAACAGGACCAATCCCAAAGGTACTCTCAAGACCCATCACACTCTCAAAATCAACAATATGATTCAGCTGTTCAAGACTCTAGTTACCAAAACCATTTTCTTGTTAAAGAAGAGTCTTATTTGAAAGAAGAACCACAGTATTTACCGCAAAATTCTTATATGTATAATTCTCCATATTACAACATGAACCCTGATCTACTACCACCCGAACCTTTCTCTGCCCCGATCAACTCTAGCTATTTAAATATTCTTCCTCCCCAGATTGCCACTTCTACAAGCCCTGGACCAGTAGGTGGGAAATTCCAATGTCCTTTCCCTGATTGTGGAAAGACTTTTACAAAACAATCTTTGGTAAATGCTCATCAGCAGTCGCATACCCGAACTGGGAATGAACGTAACAAGCCGTTTTGTTGTGATCAGTGTCCACAAGCCTTCTCTAGATCTCATGGTATGTCTTAACTCTTTGTTTACATCATTTTAAATTTATCAACATGAATTTCACAAACTCTTAACTTATATTAAAGACCGATTCTAATCCTTGTAGATTTAAAACGTCATCAATATATCCATTCCAACGATAAGCCATACTCTTGTACTCGGTGTGGTCGAGGCTTTTCCAGACGAGATGCGTTACGTAGACATGAAAAGTCACTTGCCGAAGGTAAAAAAGTACATTGTGTACCATTAAATGCCAATGAACTTTTTGAATATCGACATGCTACCTAATAGTCGAATGATTATGTCAATAGGGTATATATCATTGTGTTATTCATCAATCAATTTGCAAATCAAAAATAAATTTTTTATTATAAATTATAGTTGGGATTGAAGGTTTTGTTTGAGTTAAGTGAACTTAAACGCTGACAGAATAGTATTTGGAAAAATGTGTTACGAAATGTCGTATATTATAAACAGACACCTATTTAAATCAATAACTGTATCGCAAGATTTTTTTCTTCAACCTCGATCCTTGAACAATTTTTTGAGTTGTTGGTATTGCAGTTAAAATCCAATAAATTGATCACAAAACGCGTAAAAAGCATATCTCATATCAATAATACAACTCTTCAAATAACCCTAAGTTATTTCATCACATTAAAATCCGAAACATAGAAATCATCATGTGTTTAAAACCACATTGTCAGTTATACTTAAATGTAATAAGTCGAAACAACGTGTCATACTGTGTTTCGAACTGACAATTTGAAACAATTTTACTTATGAAGTTGGGTGTTGTGTTGAAGTCTGTAAGATACAAGATATGGATTATACATCAATCAAGTTCCCATCGAGCCATACTTTGACTTGGATTTAAGACAAAAGACACCACATTAGGTCGATCCAATGTTTGGGTCCTTGGATACTTCTGACTGACAAGTATACGAATATGTTGATAGGACTAAATCCAAATGTCAACGTCGAATACAGATCTGATTTCGTTCGAAAAGTATGTTAGTTAGCTAGCTTTTATTGTATCATCCCAATAACGCATCTTTTGATCAACATACTGATCTGTCAACTTAACCAAACGTGAAAATAATTTATAAATTATTCTCCTCCCTCCATTTCCCTCAAAAAAATTGCCAAGTTGTCTCTGGGCAAGTTTGGAAATTTGCAACCACTTGCACCACTAGTTCGGAAAGATAGATCTTTACCTCTGATTGCTTATCAGAAGTGCCGGTTTTTTATACAACCACTGGAGGACATTTGGTTTCACTATCAAAACGAGCGTATTCTCGATTGCAAAAGTTCGTAACGTAAAATACCAGGAATTTCTATATCTCCAATTGTATTCTGGAATGTTTTTAAATTCATCCGTGAATTGTTACATTGTACTTGTTTGCGATGATTCAGATTCCTAACTACCTTCAAGAATCCATTAATACTGCCAAAGGGAAAGCTTTAGATCGAGTTGCCACTTTGGTACTTTACCATTACCTATTCCAAGTTAAAGTTCTGATGTGTTTATCACCTCAATAATAACTATTGACAACTGCATAATAGCCAGTCGTGCCACGGAGTTGATTACAGTGTTCATGTACTTTGCGTTGATATCAATAGACAATAAACTCCTGACCAAATTGATATATCCAATTTACATCCTCACTCTTTCTGCTTCTGTTATAGCCATTCCCATTCTATTTCAGAAACTATGCATTCTTATTAAGTTGGAAAAGATATAACTATGCATTCTCGTTAAGTTGGAAAATGATTTACTCACGCTATAAATGTCTTGTAGGTATACAATTCAAATCAAAATTCCAATTTTCACTCGAATGTTTGATATTTTCGCGTTTTTCAATAGAAATACATTTGAGTGAAGAGACAAGTAAGAATGGTAAGCCATTAGCAAAATGGCTTGCACAAGATTCTTACATTAAGCTTTAGATATATGAACTACTCTTCTTGAAACAACGGACGGGAATTGGAACGTTGTTAAGTAATTGGTTGCTGCACAAAATATTGGTAATACATGCTAAAAGTCGTTTACATATATTTACAACATTCAAAAGTTTACCTACCAACGGGGCATGCTTGGATTGTACTTATCACACAGAGAACAAGAAGTCTCGCCAACAAGCCGGAAGAACCAATCACGGATTCTATCAAAAAAAATTTCGAGGACTTCAAAGCTTTGCAGCAAAGGTATCAACGGGCGCGAAAACTTGAACATATTCGAGTACAATCAAACTTCGGTGAGTATTTTTATAACTTACGTTATCATTAACGAAAATGGCTCATACTAATATTAAATCTCAGTTTTTATTTCTTCGGATCCGTAACCACGCCCTTATTCAAGAAGCACAACAAGCGCCCCGAGAATCATGGTGGGTCTACTGCAGTGACCTAGATGGTGAGATAGAAAGTGACGTTGATTATAGTTCAAAGGATTTCTAAAGGAGATGACCGGAATGTCTTTAAACTATTGAAACGAATGGCTTTTACCAAAAAGTTCTTTTTATTTTGAATATTAGATTCCAGTTGCGAGTGCTATGTTAATGAAACTTAAGGTTAGGACTAGCACGGCGACCCAATAACTGTGGTCTGCTGCTCGGATGGTGGTGCTGGGTCACTGTTCATTGCGGTAAGGTTTCCTTTCCCTCTGAACTGCAACCAACGGTGACTAGCACGGACAATCAATGACTACACTCATACTCTCTGTTAGTTATTGATTAAGACGGTAATTTTATTAGGTCTAAATAGACTCATGAAAAGAGATTAATATGATCAACAAGCTCTTTGGTTGCATGTATCCCTGGAACTAGAAACGATTCCCTCCAGACCATATACCCAGATGGACAAGTTAACACTCTATTGGGTAATTTAACAGCAGATTAAAGCTGTGCAGTTAAAATCGTCACTAGTGTTTTACACGCCCTAATCTCTAATTTATTTCTTTGCTATTAGTGGTTAGGGCTTGTAAAACACTATATTGAATATTACAACCCAGCTCGTTGGGAAAATGCGAAGCAACAGGAATCGAAAAATGTGTATCAGTGGTAACTGACAATGCGTCAAATATGAGGGGTGCATGGGATCTGATCGAAGGTAGATACCCATACATTTTTTGTAATGGATGCGGATCACATGTTCTAAATCTGTTGATTATATCCCAATTTACTCAGAAATTTTAGAAAGTGTTTGGTTCGTTATCAAGTTTGTAAAATTTCATTAGCATGTTTAATTATTTTTTGACCGTACACGTGATCGACTTGGATTGACTCATGATCTCGTTACCAGTTACTAACACGATGGTATACTCTATTCAATCTCTGCAAGTATCTTTTGTAGTCTAAAGTAGCAATCGCGACTCTTCTAGATGAAAATGAAGTATTGGGTCGCATTTCATGTCGAGCTACTGTTCATAAATATGGAGAAACAGTTTAGAATGCAGTGTTTTGGAAATATTTGAACGTGTCAAAGCAAATTCTAGCGCTTCTATCGAATATTATTGAAAAGTTGGAACGAGATGATTGTGATCTGGCAAACCTGTACCAGTGCTTTTTAAAATCAAGAAACTCCTGGGACGATATTACAGAGCTTAGCTTGATAGATATCAATGGGTTAAAAAAATAATGTAATTGATCGATTGAATGTCCTACATACTGAATCAAACCTTTATTCGTTCTTGGGCTTCTACTGATAAATTATCCACGAAAAGGCAACTTATCAATTTTTTTTGCTTTAGGTGGAATTTTTGAAGATAGAATTTCTCAGCAAGAATGTGTAACAGAATTAAATAGCTATTTGTTCATGTGGCCAGCTCTCAATACAGATTTAAAAGAAGAGGACTCTACCGTTTCTGGAAGAGACTATTGGGCTCAATATGGTATTCAAGATTACTTCGTGCTAGGAAAAATATTAGAAGATTCTTAATAAAGTCATTCTATTCTCTCATAAGTCTTCAGGAATCTGAAATACTTCAAACCTGATGGCTGGACCAATGCATCGAAAGTTTCTATTACGTCAACAACTACATCTTGAATCTCTGACGTAAACTGACCTCAACCATCTTATCTCGATCTTTGAGTAACTGATCAATAATTTTGGTTGCTAATACAATCGTTTTTGGCATTCTATGAATAATAAACATTAAATACTTTTTTCCACCATTTACTGATCTAATTTTTTTCCCATCAGTAAACGTAGTCGGAACTGTCATTCGTAGTGTTAGTGACGGGATGTGATAGTGTGGGTGATTAAGTGTGAGTTCGATTAAGCATTTGATTGTTTCAGGGTTTTATTTGATAAGTTCGAAAAGCTGAACATGCAATTCTAACCCATTGGGTGTGAGGGCGAATCTGAGCATGGGTGAGAAAAAAGTACGATTCGTACAATCTTACAGAAGATTCTCCAAACCGCAAATGAATGCTATGGATGAACTGATAGATAATGGAGTGCCTGCCGCAATTGTTAGAAAATCAACATCGAAGTATCCTACAAATATGGTACAAGTAAGAATGGCAAGCCATTAGCAGCATGGCTTGCAGAAAATACTTACTACGGGATTGCATATCAAATTCCGTAGTGACCAACTTTTAGTGTACTTTTGAGGAGGCAAATCTCCTCAAGTGTTGCTTTTCAGTCCAAAAAGGGAAAAGAATAAAATTAGTAAATCTACTCTATTTATACTATTTTAATTACCTACATTTCCAGGAGGAATAGAAGATGGAAAATAAATTGCGTCATCCAAATAGATATTGAAATATTAATGGTGAAAAGTAAATGAAAAAAAATGAAAACTGGTACAACTCGTACCTTTTTGCCCCCATGCTGCAGATCACACATACAGCAGAAGGATTAGAGTTGGATGCAAATATTATGTTGTCCCATTACCAAATGAATTGTTAGATTGGATTGGGAACTCAAATTTTTGGTCCCTTCTGGATTGCATAGCTGGAGATTGGCAAGTGAAAGTAAAAGAGGAACCTGGTAAATACCTTGCTTAAAAATCCGAATTTGCTCTTTGGATAATGCTTTTGATACAGTAATCACTCCATACTGTTCCATGAAACTATGGTTGTGTGTCTCACCCATGTAGTGTATAATGAGAAAGGGGCGAAGCGGGTGTTACAATAAGATAATGTTCCATTGAGATTTCTATTTTATTAAGAGAAACTACTGTCTATTTATACTTTACATGAAACATTACGGAATAATTATTAATTGATGAATCAAGACGGATCGAGATGAATTACATCATAATTGCGAATGAGGTTTGACCGGTGCGTCGAGCGGATGAGGAAGGCACAATTTTTATGTTGTTAAAATTGCATGGAAATTTGCAATTTTTTGCGTTTCACAAAAAAGGGTTGCGTCGATGTTGCGCACTTACCACGAACCACCACAAGT
Source organism: Globomyces pollinis-pini (assembly GCA_025399215.1). Lineage (NCBI taxonomy): Eukaryota > Fungi > Chytridiomycota > Chytridiomycetes > Rhizophydiales > Globomycetaceae > Globomyces > Globomyces pollinis-pini. Next base: position 4,083 of record MU621442.1, on the reverse strand, counting down.
GTAAAACAGAGTAAGCTCACTTGAACCATTAAAATCTCTAGGAAAATTAAAAAATAAAATGAAAAAGGAAAGGGAAAAGGTATAACCCTAACCCTAAGTTAGGAACGTCGAGCACGTTTCCGCGATACTGTTGGAATACGTGAGTTCAACTGAACAGTACCAGCATTATGTATATGTCTAAACGCACGAGGGCGTTTGACAGAGTTCGCTTGGGTAGCCAAACAAGTGTGTAACGCATCTTGTGTATCAATCTTGTGAAGATAGCGTTTACTGGGTGGTAGACTAGTGTCACACCATTGTAATAAATAATATATACCGCCTCTATCTTGGCCGTGGGCAATTATCTTGTCGAATTCGCGACTAAGAGTGCCACGAGCAGTATCGACAGTGTTGGGTAGTAATCGACTTGCATTACTGCGTACTAGTTCTTGATTAGTCACTCATAATCGATTGGTGGGGCAAGGAGGATCTACAATGGATTGTGGAGATATATCTTCACTTGGAGACGATTTATTGTCCGACACACCGAAAGCAGTATCTATTGCAATGGTTGCTGCAGGGATAGGGTCAATATCAACTAGGGCCAGTGGACGAGCGGGGTCAATTGATGATTGAGCTGAAGGGCGGTCACCAGTATCGTTGTCCGTGGAATCAGAAGCGTCTAGGGTAGAACTTGCACAGTTTATCGACGTTTATGGATTATTCACGACGATTTAACTAGAAGCTCCTCGGGCGAGGGGGAGGAGTAGCCATGGGCGCTCTACCTGAGGGGACTTAAGTCAATTTAAAGATTACCAATTAGTTTATCAATTCGATTTATTTTACTTCTTTTTAACCATGTTTTTTTGTTTATATGCTGAGATCGTTTCGTCAATGGTTCATGCACGCAATTGTTTTTTTCAATCCAAGAAAGCCCAACCAGGTAACTAGTGTTTCCTTTGCCTTGGTTCTCGTTGTAAGTTTTTCCATAATTTTATTTTCCTTTTCGTAATTATTTTTTTCCGGTTCATATATATAGTTGATTTTATAGTTTTGATTTGCTGTAATGAATTTGTTAGATTTGGTTAGATCCAAAGACTCGTAACTAACGGAGTATAGTTTGGATGTTTGGTATGCTAAGCTCTTCTCAATAAACTTGTGGATACTTTTGTAGTTTATGGTTCATCTACAATATTAGAATCGTAGTAATGTGTATCCGTTTTGTAAGTCTCAATTCCAATAACATGCTGGGTTGAACATTTTTTTTCTATATATCCCGTAACTATAAATTTATTATTGAGTGAACTGGATTGAGTGATATGATTTTTAATGCTTTGTTCAACTGAAAATGAAGAGTTTGTTTCTAATCGAATACATTGTAGGTCTCCCTTCACAATGCGAGGATCACTTTGCAAAAAGTTAGTGATAACTTCAAATGGCCATCCGGAAGTCGTTGTTGAATAAGGTACATAGTTGTACCCATTCAATAAAAGAGGTGTAATAAAGAAATCTGGAAATAGTTTCTTTAACACAAACTCCACACAATTCATTAAAAAATATAAAAACGCGACCATGTTTATTATAATTTTAAATGTCAAACTGTAAAAACTAATTTGCAATTTTTTATCCCTAGAGCGGAATCGTTGCCACCTCAAGAAGTACAACAACAAATATGGCCTTGGCTGGAGTCTAATACTTAGGGTTAGGGTTAGGTCTAGTTCCCCGTGGTCTGATAATACTTCCAATATGCATCCATAGCGACAGATAATTTCTTGATAAATAAAATCTACCCAAACGTAGAATGTTTTCTTCGGATTATCCGGGCTTCTAAAAATCCGGTAAGTCCTTCTCGTGCTTCGATTATTCCAATATATCCTTTTGATTTAGGTAGCTTTTGTATATCCACAAACCATTTCTGATGTAATACTAAGCCCAAAATTGGTTTTAGTGGTTCTACTTGTTTCACTCGACTTCTTCTCTGACACACCATACATGGGTTGACATATTCAGTAACTGTTTGGTTTAAATTTTCCCAAAAATAGCGCTCTCTAATAAAAGTTATAGTAGATAAGATTCCTCTGTGTCCAATTTCATCATGGTATTTCTCTAAGATTTACCTAACCCTAACCCGACTCAACCATAAACTAATCTTCAATAATAACTACAAAGTCTATTATAGATATTATTGAAGATTATTTTAATGTGGTTGAATCTTAATGTTCATTATTTGAATACAATTGACAGGTACTTTGTGAACGACTTGCCATAATTTCATCAACTGATAGATTAACATGACTCCCAATAGGAGCTATTGTACCATTGGCTACTCCTTTGTAATAATTGTCGATTTTTCTTGGATCAACTGTGACCAATTCGAAGTCCCTATCAATAACTGGATTAGATACTGCAGTCAACATTAGATTACGTCGGGGAACTGTAGAAGGCATTACAATGGGTTGAGATGGAAGACCAGGAGCAGATTCGATATTTAGGGCTTGCCCGTTTGCTTTTTCTATTGGTTGTTAATGAATGTTATTATAGAGGAGGGAAGAGTGCCACCCTCAATACAGTATGAGAATGGACTTAGGGTTATTCTGGAATATATTGATAAAGTAGCCCAGAGAGTCCAGTGCATCCAACACTTAGAGCTTTGAATAAATACATATAGAAATATATTAAAAAATGTCATTGAAAACAATATTTTTTTTGGATTTCTCTACCAAATACCTGGATTTTAACAGGAACAACTTGAACGTAAGGATCTTTTTGGAAATAAGATGCTTGCATACGAGCGGTTACAACTGCAGAAGTTCCTGCCTGAAGTGTATCTTCATATTGCTCGAATAATTCTATTTCTCCTTCGTAGTTAAAAACACCAATAGAGAGAGTGTTCGGCTCATAGTCAGCAGCAGAAGAGGTAATATCTATAATGATTAATTATCAGGTAACCACACGTCAAAACGAACTTATAAACGAAGCTCAGGCACAAATGCTACTACCTTGAATAAAAACATGTCTATTTTGCATGATCTTCAGCAAACGCCGTGCATCGACTTGAATTCAATGCACATATGATTCGTCAAGATGAATTGGCCAACACTCTGGGACAGGAAATACCTGTTATTCAAAATTGAAATGATAATGCAGTGCATAGAGTTGAGGTATAATTTAATCGTTAACAGTCCAGCACATTGCCCTTCAAGAAGAATTGCGCAGTAATTATCCGATATTGGAAGATATTCGTCTCAACGCCGTCCACTGTGCTTCAGTATATAATTATATAACTAACATTAGTACGAGCAACTCCTTGATCATGTAGTAAAACTTAGTAGTTACGTTATGGTAATGGGGCAGCATCTTGGATTTAGCAAATTTGAATAAAATGCAGATTGAACATTAAATGAAAACAATTTAAACATAAGGGCGTTTGATGATTAAGCAAACATTTATTCAAGATAGTAAAGCTGCATACTTGTTTGATCATGATGTTTTTTGTTAATATGATTTGATTTCCGATTGGATATTTTAAATTTGTATCCACAATGATGTTTTGAAGTGTTGAAGGATCAACAAGAATAACTTAATTGAAATTATATACAAACCAGATTTTATAACACGAGTAGTTAGAGACGGATTCTCACATAATACACCAATTAGAATGGCATCTCTAGTTAGACGAATAGTATATTGGAAAAAGAAATTGAAGTGGAATTATCAAAGTAATCAAATCAATTGGAATTATTCAATAAACAATCAAATGATATCATTGGAAGGTGATAAAAAGACTATTAGGCAACAACTGCATACACAACTAGCAAAGCTCAACTTTAAAGCAGAAGCGGAGATTGAGTTTCTGGATATTGTACGTGAATATATGATGGTTCGTTTTTAACTTTTTTCTTCAAATACCAGCAACCCATGATTGATACACAACTAAAAAGAGCTTTATCTGATGCTATGTTAGGGTTAGGGTTAGGGTAATTCTTACAGATTTTTTTTCATTTTTTATAATCATGGAGTATCCGAACTTTATTTGTAATATTGGAGAAGCCTTTGACTGCATTCATTCAGCAACTAGTATCTCAAGATGGACAACCGCTCTTA
>MU621441.1:0-16943 GCA_025399215.1 Globomyces pollinis-pini | reverse complement strand
TTCATCATTCTTTGAGTTAGGTGGTGATTCTATTTCAGCAATCCAATTAATGAAGCGATGCAAAGATTCTTCCATAGATATTTCAACTAGTTCGATTTTCAAATCCCCAATTCTTAAAAGTATGGCAGAGTTGGACTCGAAAGTGAATTATACCAACACAATACAGAGTCAAATAGTAAGAGATGATAGGTTAGTGGTAGTTTGTTTCCATGGTCAATCTCAAAACAATACTATTTTCGAGTATCAAATGTCAGCAATTACTAAAGCTTGCGAAAAAGATATTCAATTTGTCTTTATGCAAGGAGATGTCCCTTCAAAAAATTTCGGTATTTTGTTTGTAATTAATTTGTTAGACTTAAGCTCAACTGGAATGGAACATTATGATTGGTGGATTAACGCAGATAATGCTTATGAAAAAAGTTTAAAGGTTTATGAGAGATTACAAAAGTTCGAAAGAGTTGATGCTATATTTGGTTTCTCTCAAGGCGCATCATTGGTTGAGCTTCTTGATAGATTAGCATCAGAAAGAAAAGTTGAAAAGCTTTGGAGTATCAGTATTTTAGCTTCGGGAGTACCATTAGATGTTCAAGAATTGGATTGTTCTAAGAAATTAACAGAACTCTCATTACATTTTTCAGGAAAACTCGAAGAAGACAGAATCGGAAACTCCATGCTAGAGCGTTATGAACGTCAATACTCTAAAAATATTCAACATGAGTTTGGACACGAAATTCCGAAAGATAGTTACTTTGCTTCATATCTTCATGATGCACTTCTCGCTACATACACTTTGGTCGATTCAATGAAAGAAAAAGAAGATATTATACCAGTGTCGACAAGAGTTAGAATTGCTATTTTGTACACTGCCAAACTAACCAACTACCATGAATTTTGCAACAAACTGCTTGATTTATTTGACCAAACCAACTACACTATATCGCTGATACTTGTTAAAGTCAAAACACCATCCACTTTCCGAAGACTTATCCAAGATGATCGCAAAGAATATACTAGTTTTCTGCAGGATCTGGAAAGTATTGGACCTGTAGATGTACTATTGGGATTGCCTGGAACATCTTTTATATTCCATAAATTACAAAATCAAATCAATTCCGGGAAGTATGTTAAAACGTGGTCATTGGATGTCCAATTTGCAGTTGGTGGAAATGCGAATGCATATGATATTAATGATGACAAATCGGTTATTAAATTCCTCGACAAAATCAAAGACTTGTAATGATACTTCAAAATAAATCATAATATCTTTGAAAATGAGTTTATTTTTTGTGGTATTATTGTTCTGTTTATACGTAGTAGTATATTTTGGCACTTGTTAAAGCACCAACAGATAATTCTGATTACTTGAAATGGTTAAATTAATAAAATATTCCACATCCAGAATCCCCACACATGCCAACTTGGAGTACTTTACTAAACAGCAACAAGTGGAAGTCAAAATTTCGATCATCTAGTAACTTGTCTAAAATCATCTTTATACTAACTGTTCGTTGCACATGAAGTAAATAATGTCTATCGTGGATATATCAATAAACGCGCAATTAAATAATAAAATCCCACTCCATTTGAATTCAATGAAGATTGCATATTTAACACAGCTTTTCACACTTGCACTTTGTCAAGATAAAGTCCAATTCCAAAGTGTATCTCTAAAAGGCTCAGCTTGTGAATCAGCATCCATTGCCCTCACAGATGATAAAAGAACATTTACTGTCATTTTCGACAGCTTTATTGTCACAGCAGACGATGATCGTGCAAAATGTATTGCTGAATTGAACATTATCTTTCCAAAAAGATGTTCGCGTGTCAACACCAGGTTTGATTATCGAGGATTTGCTTCTTTGGATGATAACCTGAAATCCAAACGTGTTTCCAATTATGGGTATTCAAATGGTCTTGTATTCCAAACTGTAAAAAAGGTCATTGTTGGTCCATTCTCTGATGATTACATTGAATCTGATGAAATTACTGTTAAAAGAACTGCTTATCATAAAAAGCCTATTTCGAAGGTGAAGATTGACATCACTGCTTCATTAAAAGGTGTCGCGAGTGTTCCTGGGCAGCGTACAATCGATGCTCTTGATGGATCACTGTTGGACACATTAATCGGCAAATATCAATGCTAATCACCATTTGCACTCAAATAAATAAAGCCATTGATTGTCCTACAAATGTTGTAAATTGAATTTGATATGTAATAAGAACCAAAGTTAAGATTCTGAATGATCTTAACTGGGTAACAGGAACCTATCTATTACAACTCTAGTTGTAAAATATCAAATTCTAGACATAACTACAGTTGGTTTATTCTAATCCTCTGATACTCTTCTGACTAAGTACTTTCCTCTTTTGGACCTACTTATATTTTGATTTGTTTTATCTTCTTGTGTTTCTTTGGTTGTTAAGAAATTTAAAAATTTCTTGGTTTATTGCAGTTGTTCAAATGATTTTAAACAACAGAGACAGTTGATCGCAATCTAAAAACTTTATCGCCATCATAAGGAGATACAGAAAAATCTTCGTCAACATCTCATAATTGTTTTTGGACAGCATTAGATTCTACCAGTGATTTGGAAAGATGACAAAGTGATATATGTAATTCCACAAGTAGAAATAGTAAGACCAAGAGGATTTTAGGATTAATTTCCTACTACCGATATCTTTGTAAGTCACTTACAAAAAAGATTGTACTGAATTATGCCCCCAACTTCGAAATTTTAAATCTAAATTCTTGGATCAATCATTGGATTTTGCGCTTTTGGATAATTTCTTTTCTTATTTTATGTTAATTATCAGTTGATACGGTAATTATTTTATTAGATAAACTAGAATCTTTATAGACTTTGATGTTGAGGGACATAACTATCTCCAGCAGTGACTTTTACACAACCTTCACGGCAATAACCTTGTTGGCTACAGCTATTGTTCGGACAACCAAACCACGAATTGCTTAACTGAAACCATAGGTCTGCTCGTAAGTAAGCAGCGTCCGTGCCAACAGAACAATCATCTTGATTACTCCAGTAGCCAACGCCAACTTGATAGCACTTCGAAATAGGACAGAATTGATTACTCTCTTCCCATTTTTGCCATTCAAATCCGTGTGATCCACATGCGGGTGTAGCAACACGTAAGGTGATTGAATGCCAGTAAGTATCAAAATCCCAATACATCTCGTCTTGCTGCTGTCCTCTGCTATACTCTGGGTCGATTTTGGAGTGAGCGTAAGCACTAAACCCTATAGACCTCTTTTTGTCTAAGTTGGTTGTATTAATACCAATTGCATAACCCATCATTTTTGTATTTGCAGTAAGGTCATATGCTACACTTTGGGGTAGCGCTTCAGTGGTATGTGAGAATGGGTGATAGGTTATATAAGTCAGGTTGTTGTCTGGGCGATATGAGTACGTAAAGCCTTCGTCGTATTTGATAACATAATCTGGTTCTACTAATGTGTAGTTTACTAAAGGCACGGTAGGGTCACGAAGTAAGGTTCCATTGATTACTGGTCTAATTTTACCATTCACAGACATCTTCATGTTTGCCAAATAGAACAATGGGTGAATAGGTGAGATCATATTCGAACTTGATTTGAGAGCAACAAACGCTGATGGTGAACAAAAACGAAAGAAATATTAAAAAGTGTTTCTGTGTTCTGTATACCTTCATACGTGGTTTGATACAATGTCCACGTCTAGGAATGGTAATGAGAAAAATCCGAACTTGAGTTTCTCTTCAGCAAAATGCCATTATGAAATAGTTGGAATAGAGTATCCAATTTCTTAACTGCTAATTAACATAATTTTGAGCAAGGAAGAACCATATAAGTATGCGTTTACTCCCTGTAACATTCCAATTCATCATTTTCATCATTAAATAAGTGAGATTATGCCTTGAAGATCCTCATTTTAATGAAACAATTTAGTTGTGATTTAAATCTCTTGTCCAGTTTTCATGGATGCACCATACGGTTCCAAAACAATGCAGCTGAAGCTCCAGTCTGTAGCAGAGATGCAAAAATTAAAAATTAAATTCAGCACTTGCCTACCTCAGATATGTCTAGATCCGAGATATTCGGTTCATAGTAATTTTCCAACTATTAGATATTTATTTTCCAATGATCTTAAAATATTTTCTTGGCATTTTCTTCCTGAAGCTAAACAGGAAGTATCACTTTTAGCAGGATGGATTAGTGAGTTATTGAAAGAGGGTAAACATGATAAAACACCTGATATTACAGATATTATGGAATCTGAATTGTATTAGATATCAGAAAGCTAGGTTCTATTTGTGTAAGAAATATTAAATTTTAACAGATACATCGCATTAGTTCATATGTTTTGATTTGCAAACTACTGGACTTTGAATATTCCTAGCACCTTTAAATGCATCACAACCTAAAAGTGCACACAACACTTAGTAAACATCAAAAAACAATATCACCCAAACAGAAATCAGCACACATCATCATTTAGTACATATACTACAATGTACGCCAGTGAGTCCATCACATTGGCATTAGTCTTCAAGTTGATCGATTGATTAGTAAATTTATCATTTTGAATAGGTTTGAGACACAATTGAATAAAGTAGTTATCATCAGCTGAATAGTTATTAACTGAGAAGTTATTGTAATATTCATCTTACTATTGTGTTAACAATTTCAAGAATTAGCATCTTATAGTAGACTAACTAATTTAACGTTCGCAAAGATTTAATTTAGTGAAACCAAGCAAATACCACCCTCCAAAATCTAGAATATCTATCAATGCATTCCATCAAAGAAACATGAAAGACAAACAACGTTGTTTCAAATTTCATCGTGACACCAGTATCCAAAAATGGCCAATAAAGCGGAAGAATATGTCCAACAGCATGGGTAATTACGTTGACCATATGGTGTTTGACTTGGTTAGTGGTATGACCAATCCCAAAAGTTACCGATAGTCACACTATAGAGTCAAATTAGTATCATTCAACAAAGTGGAAAAGAGTTCAACCAGTGCTTTTTCAAGAAGGAGATATCCAATTAAAACCCTATCACAACTGTTCTACAATTAAGAAGTGAATGAAGCTGAAAGGCTTTACCAACTATTCTGTATCACAACACCCTGTTTTGTGATCCATGCTTAAGACCATGCTGCTAGAACTCTTTTGAAATCACATTTGGTCACCAGAAATGCTATAAATGCCTTGTTATTTCCACAGTCAAGTCATCAAAACAATTATAAATGAAATTAATCGGCTACTCTGTCCTTGCTTCCGCTATCTTGGCTCTCCCAGCTGACAAACCAATTGTCGGTGGAACTCCAGTTGGATCTCCAGATGTTTATCCATGGTTAGTTGCTCTTCGTAAAAACGGACGTGGTTTCTGTGGTGGATCTCTCATTAGTCCAAACAAGATTGTCACTGCCGCTCATTGTACTGTAAATCAAGTACCAGAAAACTTTTTGGCATATTATCATCGTTATAATTTTAACACTACCGTTGAATCCGAAAATGCAACCACTTTGAAAGTAAACAAATTCACTATTCATCCAAATTATACCTCCGCATCTCGAAGTGGATATGATGTTGCTATTTGGGATGTTGAAGTTCTCAGTGGACCTGTACCAACACAATTTGCCAAATTAGATGATGGTTCTTTAGCACAAGAAGGCCAATCATTGAAGATTGCTGGTTGGGGAACTGTCTCTTCCGGTGGATCTGCTCCATTAACTATGTTGGAGACAGTTGTTCCAATTACTTCAAATCAAGCCTGCTTCACAGCTTACCCACAACTACAAAATTTGACTTCAACAACTTTCTGTGCCGGATTCCCAGAAGGAGGCAAAGATACATGTCAAGGAGATTCTGGTGGTCCAGCATTTGTTAGTAACGAGGATGGAACCGCGACTGTCACTGGACTCACCTCTTTTGGAAGAGGCTGTGCTTTAGCTGGATATCCTGGTGTCTATGCTTCTGTAGGTTCACTATATTCTTGGATTGTTGCCAACTAAGTTGAACTAAATATGTTAGAATGTTAAAAAAATAAAGTATGAATTTACATGTAAACTTTGGGTCACCAATAGCCAATTAATCATTAAGAGAGTATAGTAAAAGTATATTACTGATTGGATAAACGTTAAACAGTAAGTTGAAAGATTACAATAGTCACAGTCACGCTTTACATTGTCTTGTCCCAAATATTGATACAAACAAAACTAACATTTGTAAATAAATTACACTGTTCATTTCAATCTATTTTCTAATGATGGATGCAAATGAACTTGATATACTTCACCATAACGTGGATGATCCAGAAACATTCCAATCTGAGAGAACGATGGTTGATGACGAATTTCACATTCAATTGGAAGTAATCTAAATCTGATTGAATTAATAACCATAGGATATCATCAAAATCAAGTTAGTCACACCAAAACGAATCATTCATAATGAACAAGAAGGAGTATTTTCAAACATGTCTGTTAAACCAACCAAAGAATTCGCGTTGGACGATGGTGAACTTCCATGTTATGATGAATTATCTGAATGGTCAGAATGTCCCAATTACTTTGAAGAATGTATGGATGAAGATGGAAATCTTCTCATTGAAGGTTGGATGAGAATATGTTAATTTATTATAGGATTGGCAATTGGATCATACTTTTCATTCTTCACTAGTGGAATTATATCGATTGTATTTGGATTAATAGGATTTTTTACAACTATACTTATTGGAAATGATCATGCATCTGTTTTGGGTAAAGTATTGAAATATATAATGATAGGTTCACAAACAGGGTTAGGAATCACTATCATTAGATTTGGATGGTTAATTAAACAAGAAACTTATAAAACTGTGTTAGGTTATAAGGATAGTCAACAAGTTCTCACCAGTGAAGAATTGGATAAAATACAAGGAATTACCAATACTTCGATTATTATAATGATTCTTGGATTATTTTTACTTGTTCGTAGTCCATTTAAATTCTATCAACTGACTAGGTTGATGAAAGAATTAGAGACCTCAATTAGTGCTAATATGGTTTGAAATATAAAAGATTGTTTTTCTATTGTTTTAATATGATTTGAAATATAAAGATACCTACTATGGTAGGTATAACAAGAAAAAAATAAAAAAAAAAGTTGAACCCAATTGAATTCAATGGATAAAAGTCAAGTACTAAAATCATACAAACAATTATTAAGATTAACTCAAAGATGGCCTAAACAAGACAAACGAGAATTCAATTTTCAACAACATTTAAAAACAAAAATTCAAACAGAATTTAGAACCAATCCTAATTTAGATATTAATTTAATGAATCAATGGTATCATCAATACTCTGATATGATTGAAAATAATATAGAGAAAAAAGTATTCATATTCATATTCTAATCATTAGTATCCATTATCGAGTCAATCACAAATGAAAAGTTATTTACCTACTCCTAGAACATATCATTTACTGGATAAAGAAACAATGAAAAGTTTGGAAAGTACTTCTTCTTTATCTACTATGTTTGATGTTTGGTCTTGGAAATCAAAAAAGTAATTATGTACTATCTATCATTCACCTCGTTGTTCTTTTTCAATATATTGGTACTAGGATTCTTTATTTAATTTCTCAATAACATCTATATTTTTACCATGATTCTGAGAGCGTATTACTTTAATACACAAATCATTGGAAATTGTTCATGTTACAACTTCACAAAGGGAAATTCATAGCTTTTGGTGTAACTTCGATCTATGATTACCGTTTGCAAATCAAAATCGATGAAGCGAAATGAAGAGTACAAAAACCAGTCATTTTTATAAGAATTTCATGAACTTGTTTATGGCAGTTTCCTATGGTACATAGTCTTGCATATATTTCAAACCAATTTGACCTTTAGTTTATCCAAAAAAAAGGTACACCTTTCTAAATTGTTTTTAAGACAAGTTGAGGTATCTCAAAGCGATACGATTTCGATCATCAATACAATGCTTAATAATGAATTCAAATCCAGTGTGTAAAATAGCCAGTTCATCGAATGAATATCAGACACGTCAATAAAAAAACGTCAATTAAAAGTGATACCAAATCCATTTCAAAATCCTCAATTAAAAAATCATTTATTATGAATTGATTTGGGATCAATAGATTTGTTATCATTTGCTAAAACCATTTGTACTAAATCTAATTTCGATAATGCCAACATATCTAAAACCAATCCTAATTTAAATCCCAACAATTCATTCTCATTCATCAACATTCGATTACGTTCTTCCAATTCTCGAATCAACATTTCATTCTTTTCACTCTCTACAACAATTAATATCATTATCTTGATGATTTCATGGGATTTTATAATGTGGAATAAATGTTATGGTACCTGTGATCCATTTGCCTTCACGGAATAATAGTGATGTTTCACCTAGTTGTAATCGAATGCCTTGGTCCATCTTGAGTTGATTACGTATTGGTACCGATGAAATTGGTTTGGTAAATCTACAAATCTGAGGATGATGCCGTTACCCTGATATCGAAAACGATCGTGATCTTCGTTTCACATTATCCCAAAGTTCTGTCATTGTTTGCAAAAAATCTATTGTTTATCACTCAACTCACACACAAACTATCGCGTTTTTTTCTTCAACAGTATAATCAACACTATAATGACAATAAAATTCAAAAATAGTAAATGAATGGTGTACATCAGTATAATCAAACTACTTGATACATCTCGAGTTGGTTACGTAAAATTGATGAAACTGGTTTGGTAAATCTACAAATCTGAGGATGATGTCGTTACCCTGATATCGAAAACGATCGTGATCTTCGTTTCACATTATCCCAAATTTCTGTCATTGTTTGCAAAAAATCTATTGTTTATCATTCAAATCACACACAAACTATCGCGTTTTTTTCAACAATATAATCAACACTACAATGACAATAAAATTCAAAAATAATCAATGAACGATGTACATCAGTATATAAGGATATTGTAATCTCACTACTTGATCCATCTCGAGTTGGTTACGTAAAGTTGATGAAAGCGGTTTGGTAAATCTACAAATCTGAGGATGATACCGTTACCCTGAAATCGAAAACGATCGTGATCTTCGTTTCACATTATCCCAAAGTTCTGTCATTGTTTGCAAAAAATCTATTGTTTATCACTCAACCCACACACATCCAATCGCGTGTTTTTTCTTCAACAGTATAATCAACACTATATTAACAATAAAATTCAAAATAATAAATGAATGGTGTACATCAGTATATAAGGATATTGCAATCAAACTACTTGATCCATCTTGAGTTGGTTACGTATTGGTACCGAGTTCACTTAGTGTAGTAATGTAAAAACATAAATCACCAAGCAATAAACAAATAAAATTCATGAGGATAATTATATTACGAGTGTACGGGAAAAAAAAAAGTCAAGCAACTCAATTTTGTATAGTTTTCCACATGGAAGGGGAAAATCGAGCTTGAGGATCAATAGGTTCTTCAAAATCATAAAATCCAGAATCCCCTCGTGTGGTGGCCGGTTTATCATCCACAAATGGATTGGTGTATAGTAATGGTTCGGTTTCGACAGTCACGGTATCAAGTGGGACGGTAGGTTTACCAGCCACAATGTACACAATCTCGGAAGTGTATAGTTGTTTGATTTGGTTAATCACTTGTGGGATAGAAAGAAAGGCGTAACCACAGAGTGGAATGGCGAGGTAATCTAATACGTTGAGTAATGAACGTCGAGCTTGGAGATGTGAACGTTTTCCTAGTGGTTGTACTCCTTGACCAGTTCCAGGATGAAGTTGTTCTTGTAAAGATAATATCCATCGTTCACTTGAACACCATTTCTGGTAAATATCGTAATAATAGAGTGTCATGATTGTTGGGATGGCAACGATGATTCGTAAATAGTTACAAATATCTGCAATGTATGCTAGAAATGGATGTACGGATGAAGTAGTAAGTAATGACCATATAAAAGTTGGATTTTCTCCAGCTGGAATGATAAAGATGGTAAAAGTAATCATTAATAGAATATTTCCCATTAGTAAATGAGCTTCAGCCACTTTATGAAGAATTGGAATCAACTTTGATATAAAAAAGAATGGTTCATAAGGAGCAACGATTGGAATTTGTTGAATTTTATCATCAGGGGCATCAAAAGAAGGAGCGAGGATATTGTAAAATGCACGTCTTAAAGCATAACCAACATCCAAAGATGCCCACATGTGTCTTTTAGCTTGAGTAAATCGATCTTGAATTGTACCAAAATAACTATCACCTTGAATATTGCATTGTGAAGCAGGTGAATAGATACCAGTGATTTTGAAATGTCCATTTGAAGAATAAAAACATTTCAAAGCCATATGAAAATCTTCGGCCATTCCTTGAGCATTTGTATCCCAAAAACCTACGGAAGCAGCCAAGGTCATTGGAATTGAATAAGCAGAACAAGGGAATTTAGCAGCACAACCATCATATAAATTGGACATGACAGCAATAGACCAACTTATATCAGCAGCTCTAACTAGGAAAGGAATTTGATCTGCATTTCTGAAGGGTTAAAATGATTGAAATTACCTATCAAAGAGAGTGGTAGGACAATACATTGATAAATTTCGTTCTTCAGGAGTAGCAACAGCATAATGGTAAGAGACAGCAGCAAAGTAATCTTGAGCAAAAGCGGTATCGGCATCCATGATAGTAAAGACTTCTTCTACACGAGGACCACCAGCTTGTCTAACCATTTCCCTAGCGGCCCAAGCAACGTTACTTCCTTTTCCTTTACATTCACCAGGTCTATTAGAGGGATGAAGGGTGAAAGTGATATCATGAAAGAGGGATTGATATTTTTGAATTAGTTGATGTGCTTTTGCTGGAGCTTCTTTTTCCGATTCTTCCATGGCTAAACAGATCTAAAAGTTGTTAGTCCAGCACTTTTTGAATGTTGATTAAAAACAAAGTGGTTGAGAGTGAATTGGATCATTCGTGAATGGAAACAAGAGTGAATGATTATAGTGAATTGGATCATTTGAAGTAAATGTATATAAATGAATATTTAAGACAATGAATTCATTGTTTTAAATTATTGGTAGATGACAATGATTGTCAGTTATTGGTACATGTCAATGATTGTTAGTTATTGTTATTTTGAAAAAAAGTTTTTTTAATGATAAAGAGGAAAGTGAATTGATACCTTATAATGAGTGATAGCTGAAGAATGAGAAGCTAAAGTATCCAGAGTATCCGACATTGTTCCTAAATCTTCTTTGTATTGAGGGATAATGATGACATGTTTAACGGCATCAAAAGGGAGGTCATGTCTAGTATCATTAGGGTAAGAAGCACCAGTAGTTTTGCAATACTTTTCTGCCCAATTAGTTTTTGAATGAATTTTAGCCATTATTGAACCTTGCCAAGCACCATAGCAAGTTCTAATGTTATTTGCCAAGAAGAGTAGATGCATTATTAAGTAGTAAATAGCGAAAGAGACAGGAGCATAAACAGGACCAATGAACCAAAAGATAAAAGTTGATATAGTCCAAATACCCGGTACTCTTTGAAATATAGCATCGAGTGGTAATGATAGTATGGTATTAGGTTTTGTCATTGATAACTTGTATTGAATGAGGTGAAGCAAAAATGAAAGTGGCAAGAAGAGGGAGGTCGGCGTTGTAAGTGATACAAAAAAAAGGGAGTGGAAGAATAATCGTAAGATGATTACCAAAGTGACTTTTTTTTTAGTTACTAATTAGTTATTATTAGTAACTTGTTATTAGTTAATAGTTAATTAATTAATTAGTAGAGTGGTAATGGATAGTTGTTTGTTTACTAGTTTTTTTTTTAAAACCACCCTAAAATTACTTACAATCACCACCCTTAATAATATTTTATTTTATTTTATTTTATTTTATTACTAGTAACTAGTAACTAATAACTAGTAAGTAGTTAGTTAGTGGTAAGTTAGTCACTTTTAACACAGCCATGAATTCCTTTGTAGTTGAATGAACCCTAACTAACCCTAACTCACAATGAACCCTAACTAACCCCCAAATTCATATTAGGGTTAAACAAACCCTTCATTAACTACAACTTACTTTATTCACAAACTAAAAAAAATGAATTCAAATTTCATTGTTCCTCCCCCTCCTCCTTTACCAATTACAATCCCTTTTATAGATTTTTGTAATTCTCGTATCATACAAAAAAGAACAAAACAAATTCATTTAACAACCTTATTATTATCTCAAGGTATTAAAACAAAATTAAAAAAAAAAAAGGTGTAGAAAAATCATCAGAATTCTTGAAATTATTCCCTTCAATACCTCAATGGGAATTACTATTTCAAAGTATCAAAAAATATTACTAACAAAAAAAGTATTCAAATGTAATCTAGAAAAAGAATCTGGAAAATTATGGATATCTGAATTTCATTTATGCTTCAAATTAAATTGGCCTGGAAAAGTATTTAAAATCAATTTAATCATTAAAGTCAATAGCTATCTTTGATTTCTCAGATATAGTAGATATCATACTATTACAATCTGGTACAATATCTGTCTTTGTAGAACGTTCAGATACTTGTATAGAGGTATAAAATTAAAACTTAATCACCATCACATAATCAAAAAACAAAAACTAATATCTTAGTACCATTTCGATTCATTCTATTCCCCACAGGAAGCTTATGAAGTCATCTCAAAAGTATGGTCTACCGTCGTCGATGTACTCCTTCACTCCCCTAACCATTAGCCTCAAAGTTTATTCAGACGTAGACCAGATTTATCAAACACTCCTTGTGTATGTGAAAATTACACTTGTGATGTTTGTTTTTCTATACAAAAACAACATCGAGCTTCAAAACCTTCAGATGATTTATCCATATTAACCAGGCGGAAATCTAGTTCAGTCAAAAAACAAAATAGTGGTTTTGCTTATATCAAAAAGGCATTTTCTAGGTCAGAGACTAACATCTCTTTGCCCGATTCTCCTAGACCTTCTCATTATCGTTCAAGTACCGATGTCGCTCGTAAAGGTATTGTTTACCCAAACATTTCACAAACATTATTTCAATTGATACACATTAAATATTCTCAAAATATTATATGTGGATTATCATTACAAATTATATAAAACATCACTATAATTTATATACGGAATATCATTACAAATGATATAAAACATCTCAAGATATTATATACGAAATATCACTACAAACTATGTACAAAACATCACTATAATTTATAATTACACACACAATGTATCACTATAAGTTATATATATGGAATATTACTACAATTTCTAAATACTTCATATCTACTCAATCGGAATGGCTAACAATAGACTCTGTTTCAGACGTTGGACGTAGAATATCTACCGTAACAGATACCGCACCGGCCGCATTGCAACAAATCATATCATCTCCTGCTGTACTCGAAGGCAACACCCTTCTTGAAGATGAACCTGTACCGGATTGTCAATGTGGAAACAATACAGAATCTCAATTTGTTTTTGAAACAACGTTACCTTTCACATTACCAATCTTATGGAAAGAAATGTTTTGTATCACCTCCTCTGCTAGCAACCTCAGTAAATTCTTATTGGGACCTCAAAAACTTAAAGGTTTATTTCTAGATTGTTTTGATGATAGATTTGGAATGGAGTGCTTGGTTACCAGAAGGTGATCCTGGATTAGAAGTTTTAGTACCTGATAGTCAAGCTGGTGGTGGTGATTTTGAACCCACTTTTGAATCCTTAAAGGTGGGTTTAACAAGACGTACCAGTCGTTCAAATGCCCTCAATCATGGTATCCCATTTTGTAATCATCTTCATCTCTAATCTTCAAGTTCCAAAATCCGCTCAAAGTGTGGAAACCATCACCATTAAATCAGTTAGTAAGGATAAAATCTGCCTTGTGAATGAGGCGACTCTAGATATGCTTGGAGTCATCACCATCGTGGATATCTGTCTTGAATCTAAAGAATCTGAAACCACCATGAAAATATATGCTAAAGCTATATTTTCTGGTAATGGTAAATATTCTGTCCCAAAATCGTTGGCGGAAAAACCAACTATTGATGGTGTTAAAGCATACTATTCTGAACTCTGTGTATGGCTTAATGAACATATTTCCTTACAACCTACTCCAAGTATTAGATACTCACACCATCATTTCGAAAAAGATGAATTCAAACCTGTTCATGAATCCATCTTGCCATTCTCCATCGATACGTTATGGAACGAATGGTTCAACATCCCTGGGACTGGTAATACATTTACAAATTACCTGCTTGGTCCTGAAAAAGTCCAGAATTTGGAAATCGGACCATGGGTACTCAATAACCCTACAGAAATGGATAAACTGTTACCGTTAGGTCATCGTGAGAATGGCATGTATCATCCTGATCTGACATCTCTCCAAGAAGGTTATGAACGCAAAACAACCAGGAATAACCCATTAAACCATGGTTTACCATTTATCCCCAAAACTGCACAGAATATCGAATCGTTCAAGGTATCTGTATATCACTCATCGTAGATCATTCATCGTGATGACGATACGCTCTGTGTTTTTACCGATGCACATTTACCAGTCATGGGTATCATCACACAATGCCATGTTTGTCTGGTGCAACTCTCCCCCTCACAAACGCAACTCAAAGCCTATATGAAGGTGATTTTCACTGGTAAAGGTAAATATCCAGTACCAAAAGCCTTGGCCGAGAAATCCGCCATTGAAGGTGTAGCCTTATTTTACCAAAATTTAACTCAATATTTTATCGATTCTATTGTTGAATCGCCATTGGGGGCTGAACAGATGTGTGAATGTGTTCAATTGGAAAAGGATGGTTACAAAACGGTCTTGGAGACTGAGATTCATGTCCCCATTGCTGTTTTGTGGCTTGAAACGTTTGCGGTGTCTAGTCAGCCCAATACCTTCTCCACCACCTTTACCGTCACGGGTGCTGCCAAATGGACAGGTATTTTAGCTCATGGTTGATTTTTGGTTAGAGTTGGAGTATTCCAAGTTTGTCAAGAAAGAAGAACAGGATGCCCCTTTGGTACCGTTATCACAATGTTCGGATCCACAATACCGTATGGCATTCAAAGACCTCCAAGTGGGGATGAAACGCAAAGCACAGTATTTGGTTCCACTCAAACATGGGATTCCGTTTGGTAACCATGACTATCTTAATCCCTAGTTCCTAAAACAATGCTCAATACGTCCAATGACCATGTACATGATGTCACCCCTCATCGGGTATGTTTCCATTCGGAGGCTTTTGTAGCTGATGTCGGTGTGTCGACGTTATTGCGGATCTGTTATACAGCTTGCACATCCACACGGACTCGAGTTCATGTTCAAACCAAGATTGTATGTGGTAAAGGGAAATATCCGGTACCTAAAGGTAATACTCTACATTTCTCAACCATAGCCTTGGCCGAGAAAAGTGGCTATGAAACCGTCACCAGTCTCTATGATGAACTCTACAAGATTTGTAATCAAACATTGGCTGGACCGGATCAACCCCAATCCAAACCTAAATCCGAAACCAAACCGATTGTGGTCACTCCTACCCAAACCTTTACCCAATGGACTCGTACCCTACCACGAGAATATCTCGTACTCTCTATTGTTATTCTAATGGTCTTGATGTTTATGAATTGTATTATCTTGTGGTTTTTGTTTTTGGTGACTGAACGAACCAATCAACGACTTGATGTTATTGTAGCTGTGATCAAGACTTTGAAGGCGGAATTGAATCAGTAACTCCACTTGTATTTTAGTCATTTGGATCTTTGTATACGTAATGGATGTAAAAAAACATTTTTATTTTATTTATTTTTTGGTTTTTTGAAAGTCCTTTGTGTCTCCACAACCCTCCCTAGACCCAAACTTAACCTACCTTCTTATTAACCACATCCCATTACAGCCTAATAACCACAACCTATTTAACACCCTTACTTTACAACCAATTACAATAAACAAATTCAGATGAAATTAAAAATCATAATCATTTCATCTTTCAATTTATCCTTTAATAACCTAAAAGGGTGTCAACTACCATAAATTCATACAACTCAATCCAAATGAATGCATCATGCACAATGGACTATAAATATAGCTCAAAACTAGATACCTGGTTTCAAGAAACGCGCCATGTCAAGATATCCATCACCATGGAATAGTGTCGGTGCTGGGACGATTATTCGGGACTATAGTTGATGCGGATAGTGCTGGTGCTGGGCAATATGTGTTACTGGGTTTATGGTTACCTTACCTTGATTTTCGCATTACGTGCATACAATTTATTCGTATTGGCGGAATATGAAAATCAAGGTATAGTAACCGTCATACCCAGTAACACATACAGTGGTGATAAAACTACTTTAGGTGAATTTGTCGTTAACGTTTAATAAAACGATGTTTATTAAAAATTCTTTAATCCTTTTAATGAGTTTCTTTTACTGAATGCCATTCTGACTTTCAAAACATAAGGAGATAAACAAGAATACATATTATTCAAGTGAGACCAATCTACCTTTGTACTCGTGAAATCACTTTACGCGACCACTGGTAACATTACTATTGTCCAAACTCAAGATAACGACTATTAACATTTATACATCGTTTATTATTGATTTACGAATAATGACAACATGTTTATAAAATAAAATGAAAACTTTTGGTCCAAAAGTTTTGGTTTTGGATTATCATGTATGTTATAAGTACCTTGAATATCTCTAATCTCAATTCGATCTGTAAGTTGAATTTGTTTGTGTTCTAGAAGATTTTCTAGTGGCGTGTGGCGTGCGATCTAGATAGATACTCATCTACACTCACTTTTCTTATCAATTAATTAGTAGATGCAGCTAAATGTTGGGACTGCTCTAGTGGATGCAATTCAATGTTGGGACCGCTAGAGC
>MU621440.1:3213-16992 GCA_025399215.1 Globomyces pollinis-pini | reverse complement strand
TGTCCAATTCAACCCCAAACTCTTCCAATCGTACAATTTGCCAATGGGCAGACCAATCAGCAATGAGCTTTGATTCTTCATGAGTTTCCTGTTTCTTCAAAGTAAGCTTGTCCGACATTTCAATTTTGATTAAAAGATGAGTAGATCAGCCAGTTTCTTCCAGCCCTAAGCCAGGTCCCTGGAATTGAACAAGTCGCCTCATTTTTCTTTGTAAATGGAACCTTTGGTCTTGAGGTTGAGTCTAAATTTATCCGTTTTCTCGGTTCATGTTACACGAAAGTGCTGTTGCTTGTTGTGTTGATTTAGGGACGGACCATTGAATAATCTTGGAATACCATTTTTTGACAGTTGAGTTTTATCAACTTGTACTTGTCTGGTTGAAAATATGAAACGACTCCTATCGGCGAAATAATATTTTGCTTGTTGTGTTGAATTAGGGACGGACCAATGGTTAATCTTGGAACCTTATTTTGACAGTTGAGTTTCATCAACTTGTACTCCTCATCTGGTTGAAAATATGAAGCTTAGCCGATAAGTGTAGGTCTTTGTGTGGTTGATAACCTTTCATGTTTTGCATAATATGTACTTCAATGTTCAAGTCAAGACACATAATTAATCTTGGAATATTTTTTTTGACAGTTGATTTTGAAAAGCATATACTCATCTATTTGAAAAAATGATGCTTATTCGATAAGTGAAGGTCTTTCTGTGGTTGGTTATTTTTCACGTTCAGTGTATCTATCCTATCCCTCACTTCAAGTTCAAGCGAAGTCATAGTCGATAAGGTACACAAATAACAAAGTTTCGACGGTGTAATATATGTGAAATCTACTCATTATCGAGCTCAAAGAGGCAATTGTAATTTTAGATTGACATTGATGGTGTTGAAAACGCGTCGAATGTTATTTTCCATCTGATCATGTGACTAGGAATAATTTCAATCAAACAATCACCGAACGTTTTTAAACTCATAACATGGATCAATTAGATAATCTTATTGCCGAAGTAGATGACTTTGAAGAATTTGTCAAAGATTTTGGTAAATTAATGTGAAATCTTAATATCAGAAATGAAAATGAATGACATTGTTAGTGGGAAAGCACTTGAAGATGAAAAGAAAAAGAAACTTCAATCAGCATCAAATAAGAAACTTACTAATACTGCAGAAAGTCAACCAACAATTACTGGTACTAAACAAACTCCAGAAACTAAAGATGAAGATATTCATCCAAAGAATGATATTAAAATAGAATCCAAGGCTACAGTGAAAAAAGAACCAATACGTAATCGAAATGGTAAAATCGATTATTCAGCTTGGAATCAACTTGATGATAGTACACCTCCAACATCACCAAAGATGACATCAAAATCTGCTAATGAGCTGAACAACAAGCCTTCGAATGCTGCAGATATCAAAACTAAGAATGATTTAGAGTCAGAGCCTACTACCAACACTTTTCATCGCAAGTACGTTGAACAGAGTGTAAATCGTTACAAAGAAAATGGCAAATCATTTTACACCAAAAAGCAGTATGATATGGCAATTGAACAGTATACTTTGGCTATCAACACCAGTCAAAATCCTACTAGTGATGTGTTACCTCCAAGCAAAGAAGGGGATGTATTTCAATTCATTGATAATCTAATCAAACCCAGTCCTATCCCAATTGATGCTAATTTATATGTCAATCGTTCGCTATGCTATTTCAAATTGAATAATTACAAAGATTCACTTTCAGATTGTCAAGAGGCGATCACTTTGAATCCCAATCTGCTAAAAGCATGGTATCGTAAATCTCAATGTGAGAGATATTTAAAAGAGTATCAAAACAGCAAATCTTCTTTACAGCAATGCGTAGCTATTCTATCTAACCAGGTGGAGGACCCAAAATTGATATCCAAAAAGGAACTAGAAAGAGAAATCACGATGATGGAACAATTAATTCAAGATCAATTTATTGAAACTGAAGAAAAATCCCAGTTGTTGGAATCGGATGACCATCAATTGATGAAAAATACACTTGTTGAATTTGATAAATTATTAAACTATAGAGATATAAACAATAACGAGTATGGATTTAAATTCAAGACTGTTACAAACGTGATAGTACAATTATTACGCTCACATGCAAGTATGCAACACAGCTTCAGGATTTTGAATGGCTATTCCATGTTGTTGTCTAAAACGGTCAATCCTTGTGCTGAATGGCTCAGTGTTCTTTTATCAAGTGTGAAAAATCATCCAGAAAATCAAAGATGTCTGGCTGAACAAATTAACCAATTAAAATTTCTAATTGTCAAAATGAAAGATACTAAAGAATGGGAAAATAATTTCATTTCGATTTTAGAAATGTTTAATGAAAGTAAGACGTTATGGATGTCATTTGACGTTGATGTAAATTACAATTCTGAAATTGGTCTGATGATTCAATCATATTTCAATTCGAAATCCGATTCAAACGAAACTGCCAAAGCTCCGACTCTCAATGAACGACATTCGAATGTTTTGTTTACATGGTTGAAAAATCAAACTGATGAGAATATGAACAAGTTACAGCGATATCAAATAACCATCCCCTGGTTGTTGAACATTACCATTGAATGGCTTTCAATAGAAGTGAAAAGCGCTCATTTATTATTGAATCTATTCTCTATTGTTTTCAACTATTCAAAGTCCACAATAAAGTCAGTTCAAACAGAGTTTAAATTGAAAGGGAAGCTGGTCGCTCTGTCACTTACCAGATACATCAATAGATTGGATGACGAAGAAAGTGTTAAATCTTCATTGACACTAATTTACAATACTTTATTTGTTGCGGATGGTCCATACATTGAATTATTCGATCAATCAGGATGGATAACACAATTGATATCACTCGTTGAAAAATCCACCTTCAAATCATTGGCTGTTAAAATATTAGCCAAGCTAGCAAAACATCATGAAGTTCTCCTCAGTAAATATCTACCACATATCAATTGGAATATTTGTGAAAACGATTTATCACAGATTCTGACAGAATCAACAAAAGACCTTGTTGGGGATTGGACTCAATTATTGGCATTGTTTTTGAAATCGACTGAAAAATCAATTTCTCGCTTTTTAGATAGAAATGGGATGGACTTGAGTGTGTCTTTATTGAAGCAGGCCTCTTTAAATGTCCAGAATTATGGAAGAATTGTTGGGAATTGTGCATTGATTTTGTCCTCTTGTTGTAATTGTGGTAATTGGAATGCGTTTTGACATGTAGATAAATCAATTGAACAGTTATTACATCGACATTTTTTGGAGTTGGTTATTGAAATTTTTACTAAACTAAACAATCAAAGTGTTATATCAAATCTATCACTCTGTTGTGCCAAAATTTGCAAAAACGGTAAATGAATTATATGTTGACACTTTTAGAGAAAGGATTGAAGAGGGCTAGGGAGTTAAATTTGATTCCTATTTTGTACTCTGTTAATGCTAAAAAGTAGCCTTTTGACAATAAAGATTCCCACAATCGTGATTAATGTCATCTAATTCATACAATCGTGATTAATACCATCTAATGGTTTATCTGCATTTAAGTATTTCCCCAATACCTTTAAGGTTCAATTGAGTGTGGGTGTGGTTTGGGTCACGTTAGGGGTAGGGTTTAGGGTTAGGGTTTCTTTTGTTTTCAAACAATGAGTCCTTCAAATGGACAGTTCGTGTTCCGCCTAGATAAAGCTGCAAGTCGCGCTATTGAACTTGGATTTAGAGAGGAGGAAGATACAGAAAATCATGATGAGTTATTGAAATTGTTGTCAAATTTCAGTGGTAAGGAATATAGAACTGACACTAGAATCAAACTATTTCCATCAGGCTTTAGAAGGAAACTACGAAGTTCCAGATCCAACGTTGATTCGTTTTCGGTTGGTTGCGATTTTGATTCATATTCAAAGTTCTTATAATGAACCATTTCCACATTTAACTCTGATTCTCTCTTTATTAGAGCGTTTATTGAATCTATGCAGTGATACAGAAGTAGTTGCATTGATGTTTGCTATTAAATATTTGGTATGAATAGTAGTTAACCAATCAGATATTCATTAAACAATACGACCCGGAAGAGGCCGAACATGGTACCACTTTACTCAAGGAGCTATCAACTATACCGTCTGGTTTATCTGCAAAGCAAAGGAAGGAGCTAAAAAAATCATTAAGGAGTTATTTGATTGAAGAAGTTTGTTTTTTTGTATAAATCTAACAACGAATTAGATTGATAATTCATTACAAGATGAAGAATATAAATCAAACTCATGTGAAGAAGCATACAAAACTCTTCACGAATGTTTAACAATTGTAGCAAAGAATGTCAACAACGAATTTCCATACCAGTCATGCCATAACCTTGTAACTTAAGGAACTATTAAACATTATAAGGATTCAGAATCCAATGAAATTACTGAAGTCAAAAAACATGTTAAATCTCCAAAATTAATTACACCAGATGAAAGAATGGCAACAAGCAAGAGTCAAAAAGACAAACATTCGACTCTTTTAACGAAATCCACATCACCTAAATTGTCTTCAAAAGTTAAATCAATTAACATACCATTTGCAAACTTAGAAGATGATGCTGTTTTAGGAGAACAAAAGAAATCTTGGTTGAATCAAATCCCGCAAAATATTGATTTTGATTCGGTAATTCAAAGAATATATGCAAAAAAGCCTTTAGATATTGTACCTAGTAAACCTGAATTAATTTCAACTCCCAAATCAAAAAAATCTACAACATTGCCGGGTTCATCTTCAAAAACACCAATCAAAACATTACTAGGTTCGACTTCAAATACACCAATCAAAAGACTGCCAGATTCAACTTCAAAGACACCAATCAACACAGTTGTCACAAAACCTGCATCAACACCAAAAACAACCAAACTATTGAAGAAAACGATAGATCAAACTCCAACTACTCCAGTTCAATCAAATCAGAACATGAATGGTAATGGCAAACATTTCATTTTTAGGATCTTCATTAGGTATGGAGAATGTTTGGACAAGCCCAGGCCTTCAAGTAGGTAATTCAGTATATGTACTCACCTTAGCTGTCCCAAGTACACTTGTGACTGTTCTAATAACTAGATCTTCAACCCGCCAATATGGGCATTGTTAAAGTAAAAATTAGTTCTGGGAACGATCAATTAAATAAAATCAACAGAAATTTGGTTCGACATATGATTATTGGAGGCTATCAGCAACGAAATGACAAATCAATCAATGAACATACAGCACCTTGGTTTGTAAACGAAAAACCAAAAAGTATATTTGCTCAATCAAATCCAAGTGATTCGTATAGTTCAACAGATTATTATTTGGATATGATTAACAAACAAAAGAACAAAGAATCAAAACCACAATCTACTACTAGCAATGCATTAAAGCCAAAACACGATGCGAAATCAAAGGTGAAAAAATCAACAAATAAAGCAAAAGTGGATAAATCCAACGATGGTTCAAGAGCTACTCGGTCAAGTTCCCAACAAAACTCACCGTATAGAACACGCTCCAACAACTCTTCACCTGGCCGCAATGCAATTCCTGCTCGAATCAATAAGTCATTGAAAAGATTGCAGGATTACCAATCCCCCCTTTAATTCCAAGTCGTTTATCGTAAATAAACTTTTTGCCTTTCTTAAACACGATTTGTGGTTAAATATAACGTTATTGAATGATTAAAAAGATGAAATATTTAACAGGTAACTAGTTTATTATGGATTACTTTTTTGGGCCACGAACAAGAGGAGAACCAATATCTTTACCTCTTAACTTGACTCCTAAAACTCTTTCCATTTTAGCTAATACTTGTTGATTTGGGGTTCCTTTCCCACTTTCATATTCATTGACAATTTGAGGTTTCTCGTTAATCTTTGTTGCTAATTCCTTCTGAGTCAGTTCTTTTGCTCTTCTAGCATCTGCAATAGCCTTTGATACTGTAGGAGCAACTTTAACCACTTCAAAAACTCCATCCTACAATGCATTAAAAAAAATCAAAGAATCTTACATCCGTATTACGATCCACTTTAGCAATTTTTGAACCTTCGGTACCTTTTGCTTGTGTATTGATATTAGATTTTTTTTCAGAAACAATTGAACCCCCAGTACGTTTTGCTTGATTTAAAGCATCTTGAGACTTGAGAGTCTTACCCGATTGAGGTCTCTTTCCAATAACTAACGTTTAATTATCTTTAGTTTCTCTTACTCGTTACATCATCCCAACCCATTGACATTTTTGTGTTTTTAATGAGAAAAAAAATAGGGTAAAAATGTTACTTTAAAGTGAATGAATGAGTCATTCGAACCGTTAGATAATTCATCCCTTTGACTGTTACAAATCTTAAACAGTAACGAAATCACGTAATGAGTGACATGTATGTGTAGTATGAATTCAATGGATTGGTGGATTTCAACAATTGATCACTGTTCATTAAAAAGTAGTGGAAAAATATTAGAAATTAGTTGCTGTATAGTATTGGAAATCATTACATTTATTGATGGAAAGGTACTAAAGGGGTATCCGAAGTATTGGATGCCACAGACCCTGAACGGTCTCTCTGATACCCCAAAGGCATTAAATAATCCATCGAAGGAGATATAGATTGCGATCGATCTTTGGATACATTCACTGGTCGCAAAAAATTGTTTTCTGGAAGAATTGGAGATGGAGGTTCAAACTTGGTCTCATGGTATTGAATTTGATAATCAGCATCATCTTTAGATTGTATTTCATAAGATTCCAATGGATTGATGATGGGTATTTGATTGTTTGTACGAAATCTACCCACGTTCGATTCTTGATTAACATATCGTAAAGTAGTATGTGAAGTCCAAATCTATATGATTAGTCTTGATCCAGTGTACTTGAATTGATATAAAGCAAGTATAGAATCCAAATAATATCCATGCACTGATATTAATGGCACTTTCACAATCAGGAGAAACAGGTGATAAACTTGGATGTGTTGCAACCCCTATTCATTATTATGAGATTATGTACAATAAAAGCAGTAGTTGATTGCGTGTTCTTTATATAAAAACAAATTTGAAGTTGATAGTAGCAATTGTGATAGTGAAATGAGTGTTAAATAGAATATCCATCGACTGTACATTCTCAATAGTTCATATTTCGACTAAACAATTAGAAACCACAAGGACTTGCTCTGTAAATTGCATGCAATCCAAATAGACTAAAAACCACCAACACAAAAGAATATATCATATAAGGCACTTTTAGTATCAATGGAACAAATGGATTGTCATTCGCTAGATGGTCAATACGTCAAACAATTACAAGATTGATATCCACAAATCGCCAGAATAAATGACAACAGGGATATTAAAAGCAGTAGTGCACATGCGATGTACACTGTAAGTTTTCTTGTGGACATTAAATCTAAAATTGGTTCCCAAGGTGCAATGGGGGAGAGCAAAGGCTCTTTGAACCCACCACGAAGTAACAGAATTTTATCGTCACAATAAATTAGAATCAATCAGTAAATGATCATTTATTTGAATAGTTCTTTATTTTAACACCCTTTGTAAACTGGGGTACGTTTTTCTTTGAAAGCAGCCAATCCTAACGAATTACATCCAAAATAGAACGAACCTTCCAAACGATCTTGGGTAGGAATAACTTGTGCATAACAAGCTTTTTCAAATGCCATACCATTAGTAAGATCCAACTGGGAGCCACGATTAATGGCCAATTTAGCCCTTTATATCAGCAATAATCAAAACTTACATTTGAAGAGCTATTGGTCCCTTATTCAACATAGATCTAGCCAGGTCTAATGAAGCAGGAATAGCAGATCCTGATACGGCTTTGTTAACCATTCCTAGAGACTCGTTACCAATTGGAATATTACCATATTGAAATGCTTTTTCTGAGTCTGTAATGAAGTGTTATAAATTAAAATGTTACTTAAGATTGCACCTGTGAAAATCAACTCCTTTGCTTTAGAAATCCCAATTAATCGCGGTAATCGTTGAGTTCCACCAGCTCTTCAACAATGAGGAACATAATAATTACCCAGGAATAATTGCCAAGTTGGTTTCTGGAAATCCTACTTTGGCATTTTCACCTACTACTCTCATATCAGCCCCCAAAGCCAATTCAAATCCACCACCTACATTCAGTCACTGCAATACTATACCTAAAGCAAATCCATCAATTGCTGCAATAGTGGGTATTGGAAGATCCTAAAGTGTTACATAGGGTCGATTTATAAACATGGCATTATAACAGATAGAATATCAGATAAATGAAGAGTACCTCAAATTCAGTAAACGATGCGCGTAAATCATGCACAAATGATGAAACTTCGGCAGGAGTCATTTTGGCCCTTTCCTAACATTGAATTATTATACATGAGTATACTTTTAAATCAGCACCTATAAAATTAATAATGAAATAAAACCTGCACAAAAGACACCAGATACAGCACTATTCAAAATAACAACTCTAGCATTCCTAAAAGCAAATAAGAGTATAAAAAGAATTACGAATCGTTTCGTAAAGATTGTAGATGAGTTCTAAATTCACTCAATAAGTTAGTTCCCAGTGCATTTTTAGCCTTTGGTCTATTCAAAGTCAACATAACAATCCCTAAACACATTAAATTGAAAATTAAATGTAATGATTTCAATCAAGTTTTTTATGTCTGGTATATCAATGGTTACCTGCATCATTATTCTGTAATCGTTCAAGGACACACTCTGTTCCAGTAGAAATCTTTCGGGTTGCTCTAACCAACAATCGTTGTGAGATTCTGAATTGCATTGAAAGAAATACAAACAACAAAATACGGAAATGAATGTCACACAAATGAAGTCACGATGGGACGTTTTCAAACCAGTCAACTGAGGAGTTGTCTTATCCAACGAGACGTACAAACTGTAGCAAAATAAAGGTACTCAGTGTTAAAACGCTCAGGCAGTATCTGCTTCAATTGCACGGATACAATTACATCATGATAGCAAAAAATACTATAAAATGTTGGAATGATTGAATGCATATATTACGAACCTGCTGAAAACTCCCAATTTGATGATACAAATGACAAAATACCGCTTCACCAAGTAGATCCAATTAGTTCAACTCCATTGTCGACCAGTATTGCCGAGAGTGTCTCATCATCTATAAGATTTTCTTCTAATTCTAAAGTGGATAAGTTTCGTAGGTAGGTGAGAGGCCAAAGAGATATAATTTCATTGGATGAAATTGTAAGGTCACATAAGGACCTTAATGTATAAAGTGGTGTGATGTCTTCTATACAGTTAGATTTTAAATTCAGTATTTTAAGGTTAACTAGGTTAGATAAAGCACTGACACCCGAAATAAGATTGAAAGAGAGACTAAGACTCCTAAGCTCAACCATCATTGCAACTGGTGAAATATCTTTGATATCAATGTTGTTCGCATGTAAAACGTGAAGATTTCTTAAACTTTCCAATGGTTCTATCGAACGGATCCAATTTCCTGATAGATATAATTCCTTCAAACCAACTAAACCAGCTAGGTCATGGCACCCTTCCACTCGATTTTCACTGATCTCCAATACTTTCAATTTGTCCAAACCTGATAATGGAGATATGTCAACCAAACGATTTGATTCCAGAGAGAGGTCATTCAATTCAACTAAATGGCGAAAACAAGATATATCTTCAATATCGTTCTTCCCTAAATATAAAGTCTTCAGTTTGATCAGGTTTGATAAAACTGAGACATCTTTGATTTTATTTTGTGACATATCGAGATACTCTAAATTTGTAAATGCTTTTAGTGGTGATAAATCAGAAATCTTGTTGTTTTTCAGTGATAACCACTTAAGATTTGGAAGAAAAAGTAGAAACGATATGTCAGTAATTTGATAACTTGATAATTCTAATTCCACAAGGCTGTTCAAATGTATCAACAGATTAGTATCAATAAACAATGGTTCCACGGCAGTTAATTTCAAGTTTTTCAATTGCTTCATGTTTTTCAAAGCTGTAATATCTGATACTCGATTGCGAGAAAGATCAAGATGAACAAGGTTAACCAATGGTGATAAAAATGATATGTCGGTGATATTCGTATCAGTCAATTTCAGGTTTCTAAGGTAGATCATGGTGGATAATTGACCAACATTAGGTATAGTATAGTATACTATCGACAATTTTCGGAGCCATGGCATATTGCAAAACACTGTAACATCCAATTCAGATGCATTGAAGAGATTATCATTTGAAATAGCTAGGTCTTGAAGATATTGGCAATTAGATATGACTGATAAGTCCTTTATGCCAAATATATACAACTCTAGTTTGTGAAGACGAGTCAATTTGGATAATAATCCTATATTAAAACATCCCATATAATGGATATTTATTTCCCTGATGTTCGCAAACCTTTCCAACAGTTTAAAATGTAGTTTCAACTTGTTTTCATTATCACATTCTTCGATGCTAACACATTGAGTATAGTCCTTGATGTATCGTGGTAATGATTTAACTGCAGCTCCCAACACCAATTTTCCTCTGTTTCCAAATATAAACCTTCGAAGGGATAGATACTGTTTAGAGCAATACGATAATTTTAGAGCATCCGACGAATCTAAATACTGAGTAGTTTTCATGAGCATTTCCAGTGGTAATTGATGGAGCTGCATTCTAGTATCAGATGAATTCTTCTTTAATGAAATCTGTTTAATAGTCTCTAACACATCATCCACTTCTGATTCATCTATCCCTAGCACATACAATAAATCTTCCCATTTCATTCCTACTCTTTGCATTCGTTGTTTGATTATGAATTTGTCCATTTTCTGTTAAAAATGTCAAAATATTCTGTCTGAACATTGAATGCTGGGAAGGGACACAAGAGCATGCACAGGTATAATTTTTATTCAGTAACTCATCAGGTCATTCTGTCCATCAGACATGTTTTGGTTGATGTCCCCCAATGGTACTTATATACACAGTCATCTACTAATGCTACTACAAAGATGAGGCAGAATCGTGGGGAAATAGTCAGAATTGTGTTTCGCATTGGTTGTGTTTTGGGTGATATGAATCTCGTTGTTGTGTTATGGGTGATATGAATCTCTTGGATATTTTAGTACCCAACGAACCAGCAGTTCTGATCTAATGGTTTTTATTCAGACTATTGCTCTAATGAATGATATAGTCGCCTATTTTAGTGTCAACAATTTTTATGGATTCACCTAATTATGCATGGAACTAAAATTGAGAATCGTAAATATAGAGATGTTTGACGGAACTAAAAGCTATCAGGTTATATAGTTTGAACGTCAAGATTACATCTGTGACGTTTGGGAGATACCATTGTTTTTTTTGGCAATTTACAACAGATATACGTCATATTATTACGGTGTGTTGCAGATGATAATAATTGTAAAGGTATTTCAGTGTTATTCGCTCATGCAGTATCTGCTTCAATTGCACAGATACAATTACATCATGATAACAAAACATACTATAAAATGTTGGAATGATTGAATGCATATATTACGAACCTGCTGAAAACACCCAATTCGATGATACAAATGGCAAAATACCACTTCGTAAGTGAGAAGCCAAAGAGATGATATTTGATTGAATGGAATGACGAGGTGATTTAAACAAGTCAAGCTAGAAAGTGGAGTAATTTCTTTGAGATGATTTGAATCTAGATAGAGTGTTTTAAGATTGGTTAAGTTTGATGATGGTTTGGTCTTTGAAATCTTGTTTGAGGAAAGAACTAACACTTCCAATTCAATCAGTTTTGAAAGGGGTGTGATATCAGATATTTGATTGTTCCCTACAATTAATGCGCGTAGTTTTCGTAAACTTTTCAATACTTTGATACATTTTATCCGATTGTGGGATAGACTCAATTGTACTAACCCTACCAAACCAGATAAACCATGACAATCTTCGATTTGATTATTAGCGAGATTCAACTTTTCCAATCTCTCCAAATTAGCTAATGGTGATATATCAACCAAACAATTTGATTCCAGAGAGAGGTCATTCAATTCAACTAAATGGCGAAAACAAGATATATCTTCAATAGCGTTCTTCCCTAAATATAAAGTCTTCAGTTTGATCAGGTTTGATAAAACTGAGACATCTTTGATTTGATTTTGTGACATATCGAGATACTCTAAATTTGTAAATGCTTTTAGTGGTGATAAATCAGAAATCTTGTTGTTTTTTAGTGATAACCACTTAAGATTTGGAAGAAAAAGTAGAAACGATATGTCAGTGATTTGATAGCCAGATACTTTCAATTTGACAAGACTGTTCAAATGAACCACAAATGCAAGCAGTTTTTCTAGTGTTTTTGTGATCTGGAACAAGGGTTTTATAATGTGCTCTTATTTTGACCTCAAGTCTTTTATTGATCTTTGACTGCTTTATTCTATTCCAATCTGAATATTGGATTGTATTCAACTGTCTTCAAAATCCTCCGATACACGTCCGAAACGAGGAGTAAATGAGATTACTTACAGTTACGGATAGCAATGCAATATCAAAACACTTCTCATGACTATTCAACTGTCTTCAAAATCCTCCGATATACGTCTGAAACGAGGAGTAAATGAGCTTGGTTCTCAAGGGCTCTCAGAGAACTGTAATGATCCGTCGTCTAAAAGATAGAGTTCGTTTTTTTAAGTGTAAGACACTATCGAGATGGTGATGTACAAACAACATTATGAAATGTACAAAAAACCTTATTAGCAGTTATTCTCTTGTGTTGTTATCTATGAAATCACACCATTTGAATCTGGAGCTTTCAATCCACACAAATAGATTTCTAATGTTAATGTTAAAGGAAAACGATTTGGTTGTCTCAAAGCCTTACATAGTTTACATTACACGGTCTATTTAAACTCTGTTTCTTCTTCTAGCATACATTTTGTTAATACCATTGGAAAGCATTATCCAGATCATATCTAGAATAATCATCTATAAAGACACTTTATAATTCACGTAGATAAATGAGAGGCCAAAGAGATGATATTTGATTGAATGGAATGGCGAGGTGATTTAAACAAGTCAAGCTATAAAGTGGGGTGATTTCTTTGAGATGATTTGAATCTAGATAGAGTGTTTTAAGATTGGTTAAGTTTGATAATGGTTTGGCCTTTGAAATCTTGTTTGAGGAAAGAACTAACACTTCCAATTCAATCAGTTTTGAAAGGGGTGTGATATCAGATATTTGATTGTTCCCTACAATTAATGCGCGTAGTTTTCGTAAACTTTTCAATACTTTGATACATTTTATCCGATTGTGGGATAGACTCAATTGTACTAACCCTATCAAACCAGATAAAACATAACAATCTTCGATTTGATTATTAGCGAGATTCAACTTTTCCAATCTCTCCAAATTAGCTAATGGTGATATATCAACCAAGCAGGTTGAGAACAGATCGATCTCGTTCAATGCAACCATATGCTGTAAGCAAGATATATCTCGGATGTTATTTTTCCCTAAATTTAATGTTTTCAATTTGATAAGGTTTGATAATACATCTGTGATATGATTTTCAGACAAATTCAGAAATTCTAAATTTGTTTATGATTGTAGACTTCAGATATGGGAAAGCAGATAGAGACGAAATATCAGTGATTTGATATCCAGATGATTCCAATTCGACAAGCTCAGTCAAATGAAATAAACGGTTAGGGTCAATCAACAATGGCTGCATAGCTGTTAATTTCAAGATCTTCAACTTCTTCAGACTTTCTAATGCTCTGAGATCTGA
>MU621439.1:0-17171 GCA_025399215.1 Globomyces pollinis-pini | reverse complement strand
CACTAAAGATAAAACAGGAAAGGATATAACAAGCACGTAAAACAATAGATGTAAAATGAATATCAAACCACGCTTTTCGCTAAAACGTCAATTTACATTCGTTACCTCTTTCCTTATCATATTAGATCGACACAAATAAGGTTTAAGTAACTCGCTTCCGATTGCTCTCAACTTGTCCAAGACGTGTAAATTTTGCGAGGAACACACTATCCCAAGACCAGTAAGAATACCATATAGTTCATACCAGAAGTTTTTTGAATGTAGCAGAACGTTATAAGTGGCCAAACAAAAGATTCAACAATTGGTAACCACGATAAAATTCCGTTGACATAGTGATTGAATCTTGCTGCTAATCCACTTTCTTTCAACGTCAAAAAGAAATGTTGATCAATTGGTACTGGATAGATGTATCTAACGATAAAGGATACGATATTTGGGACAAGCGAAATTGTAACTACCTTGATCTAATCAATTTTGACAATGGCCAATAGGTTCGTTTCTATAGGATCCATTCACGCTGCTTCAACAGATGTGCCATTGTGTCGCTGATTACCTGATGTTTAGGTTTATAACCATAATCATTATCTGGTATATACATCGATACAAACCTCCAGTAAACCATTGGATGATAACAAGTTCAGTGACAAGGTAGAACAGGGAGCATATCTAGAAGAACATGCTGATAAAGTTTTTGAAAAGTGCTTGCTACTCGCCAATAGTTGAGTATTCATGTGGAAGTATTCAACAACAACAGCAGAAGGTAACGTATAGGTTTCCTATAAGGTTTACTAATCATATAAATACATACTATCCGTTCCACCTAATTGTTTTATTTCTACTTATTGAAATCGGTATCATGCACAACTACAATCACTAACTCACTAATGGCAGCTTGAGCAACACCAAAGAATATAGGACCAAATATTGGGATAGATAGGAAAGGATATAGCAAGCAAGTAAAACCATAGATGTAGGCCGAATGAATATCAAACCATGCTCTTCGCTAAAAACATCAATGTACTTTCTTTACCTCTTTCTTTGTCATATTGGATCGACACAAATAAGGTTCAAGTAGCTCTCTTCCGAATGCTCTTAACTTGGCCAAAGTCTTGAGAAATCTGAAGGTAAGTAAATTATTCAAAGAAGGAACACAGTATCCCAAGATCAGTAAGAATACACCATATTTCATACCAAACGTTTTTTGAATGTAGTAGAACGTTACGAGTGGCCAAACAAAAGATCCAACGATTGGTAACCACGATAAAATTGCACATGAAAGGAAAAATCCCAGCTTAATTGTAAGTCGCTTCAAGAAAAGTAATAATCTAGCCGGTATACTGCCTCTAGAATTTTCATAGATTAGCGACCAGGAACTTCTTTTTCGTTTCTTGTCTGGTTGATCACTTAGTTCATTCAACTCTTTTTTAGCGAATTCCATGGCCCAATTACTTCTAATACGTGGGTTTTCAACCGATTCTTGGCTTTGAAGTTGATCCTTCGACGTATTGATTGAATCTTGCAATCGTAATCCACTTTCACTCAAAGACAAAAAGAAGAGTTGATCAATTGGTATTGGGTAGATGTATCTAATCACAAAGAGTAAAATATTTGGAACAAGGGAGATGGTGAATGCTGCGATCTGATCAATTTTGGCAATTATAAAATCAAAGTAGTAGATTCGGTTTTGCAATAGGACAGAAAAGAGTAAATGTATGGAATGAACTAATGAAGTGATTATTCTTGATATGAACCACACTATCAGCGCCAACACCAATATCCATTTAGTGATTGAGTATAATCGAGGATATACTTGCTTGGAATGGTAAGTGATTAGAAGCCCAGACCAAGCTATATGGACTCCATGCTTGAAATCGGCGAATTTGGGATGCTTTGGGATATTCTTTATATCGTGTTTTAATTCCGTCCAGGTTCTAGCCAGACTTGCAGAAAGTGCTTTGAAGATATCAGAACCTAACTGTGACATCAAAAAGAAAAATCGGCCAATTGGCCTTAATTAAATTAAAATATGGATTGAATTCTACATACTTATTTAGTAAACCATGTAAACCATCCACTAATAGCTTTGAGTTTTATCAGTTAATTCTCAATAAGAATTCAAATTTCTCTCGACAAATCAATGAATTCAAAATCAATTCCTATGCGATCAATTGACTGATTTGACTGCTAAATGACCACTGTCTTTGAAGTCTATCAGAAAAAAGTTTTTAGACCCAATTCGTGTAAGGATACAAAATGAGAAAACCTATATCAACAGTGTCGTGTTCGGAAGTCGTATTTGATGTAACTTTCCATCCGTCCAAGAATTTATTAGCTGCTGGTTTGATTGATGGAAATCTAGAATGGTATCCTTTCAACTCTGATCATTAGTTATGATTTAAACGATACATCTACCAAACTACTCTTCTCTAGTAAACATCATACTGATTCTTGTCGTTCTGTTGATTTCAATTCCACTGGAGATGCTATTTATACTGGTTCGAAAGATCGTTCATTACAATTGATCCATTTGGAGTCTCAAAAAGTTATATTGCGCAAACAGAAAGCTCATAGGTATTAATTTTTATTAAAACTTGAACTCGGATAAAGTCAACCAATCAATAAGGTCAAAGCACTCTCGGAAAGTTTGGTTGCTACAGGAGATGACGCTGGTTGTGTGAAGGTACATACTAATATTTAACTGAATTAGATCTGGGATTTAAGGTCTAGAAAATTAGCATATCGTTACCATGAAAATAGTGATTTCATATCAGATATGGCATTTGTAGAGGATAAGAATACACTAGTGGTAACATCAGGAGGTGGATGTTTATCAGTATTTGATATCAGAAAAAAGAATCCTGTAGCTGTTTCAGCTAACCAGGATGATGAACTGTTGTCTGTAACGATGATGCGTGTAATATTGATTAAAATTTAACATGCGTCTCTAGAATAATACCAAAGCTGTAGTGGGTACTCAATCTGGAAATATCTTGTTTTTTTCTTGGAATGATTGGGGTGATTGTACTGATAGATTTCCAGGTATCAATTTTTGTGATGCTTCTAACCTTAGGACATCCACAAAGCGTTTCGTCCGTTATCAAGGCAAGTGAAACGACTTTGTATACTGGATCTGGGGATGGAATAATTAGAGCAGGTACAAAACACCACTTCTAAAGTATAGTTGGTATTTTTCCAAACTGCCTGATCGGAAGTGTTGGAGATCATGGAAATGATCTACCAATTGAATCTATGAGTCTCTCATTTGATGGAAAGAAAATAGCAACATGCTCCATTGAAGAGACTGTCAAAATTTGGGATTCCGATTTATCTCACTTGGACAACGACGCATTTGGAGATGGAGATGATGATACCGATATAAATGAAGATGAAGAAATGGAAAGCGATGATGCAGATTCTGATGATGAACCGGAAGCAAGAGTTAAAAAACAACCAAAGAAGACGAAAGTATCGTTCGGGAAAGAAAAAGAAATTAGTAGTGGCGCTTCATTTTTTCAAGATCTAGATTAACATGAGCGTTCAATAAAGAAAGTTATATATTGATCTAACAGTGAGATAGCTTGTTTCTAAACGCGTAACGTGATGTAAGGAAAGAGTGTACATCATGCAGCGATTTAACCTTAAACACAGTCGAAAGATCTAGTACTATCAGCTAACGCGTACTGAGTATTATGACCATTGTTACAATTGTCTGAACGTGGGAAGGTGCACTTGTGGCTTGTACAGTTAATTGAAAAAAAAAACTTTTAGTAAATTTCACCTAATTTTATTATCATGGGATTCTCTGCTCTTAATACCGATGCTGGACTCCAAGTCCTTGATAGCTACCTACTTGAACGATCCTATATCGAAGGGTAAGTTAAACTAAACTCGCAAGATGATGAGATTAATTGGTCCGTGTTGCTGACGGGACTTGACACTCCTACTGTGCTGTTAACCCCTTTTGCCTTGTGCATCTCTGATTGCTTTATGTTCCTTTTACCAATCTTTAATCTCATTTCATTCCGATTACTGACTTTGTAGATTCGTTCCTACCCAAGCTGATGTTGCTGTCTTCGAAGCTGTCCAAAAAGCACCTGCCTCTAAATACGTTAATGCCCTTCGTTGGTACAACCATATCGCTTCCTATACCGTGGCTGAAAGCAAGAAGTAATACAAAAAGTCTTTAATGCCTATCTTAGGTTCATTGGTGTAAAGAAAGCTGCTCATGAATATGGTCCAGCCGGATCTGCTGCCCCTGCTAAAGCTGCTCCTGCCAAGGCTGCTGCTGCCTCTGCCAAACCTGCTGCCAAAGAAGAAGAAGACGATGAAGACTTGGACTTATTCGGTTCTGATGAAGAAGAAGATGAAGAAAACGAAAAGCTCAAGGCTCAACGTGTTGCTGAATACAATGCTAGAAAGGCTGCTAAGGGACCATTACCAGATGCTAAGTCCATGGTTGTCTTCGATGTCAAGCCTTGGGATGACGAAACTGATATGGAAGCTTTGCAAAAGCAAGTTATTGCCATCAAAATGGACGGTCTCGTTTGGGGTGCCAAGAAATTTGTTCCAATCGGATATGGTATCAAGAAACTCTCTATCACTGCTGTCATTGTTGATTCCAAGGTTTCCACTGACGATCTCATTGATCAAATCATGGAATTCGAAGATTACGTTCAATCCGTTGACATTGCATCATTCAATAAATTGTAAACCACCTTTGGGTATCAAATAGTATTGAAGTAGCACTGTTGAAGTTTATTTTAGATGACAATATAAGTACTGGTGATTGCAAAATAAGAAACGACAACCCTGTAGTTGTTTAGATCATACTACGTAAAGTAGAGGAAACAGATTTATTAACCAACAAAACACACCACGAAGAAGAAAAGAACCATACACGAAAAGGCATAATCAGCGAAAGCTCTACAACATCAGTATAACAACCGAAATACCTTTCAGGAGAAATGGACACTTCATTTGCGTTTGCTGGATTCAATTGGATTCGTAAATTGGCAGTATTAACAAACATACCAACTGAACAAGCGAATCCAGACAAGAAAGCGTTATAAGGATAAGTACCAGCCATGATCATATAAATGCTATGGATTAACCAGATTGAACATACAATTGCACCACTCCAGTCAGCATCACAAAAACCAGAAACACATCGATTAATTTGATAAAAACAGGGGTATTCTGTTGATAAGATTGTTGAAGTCGAACTAGAAGATTTGATTGTTTTGTTTTCATTTGAAGTAAAAATTCTTTCTTAAACTGCAATTTAAAAGCAATGAGTCAAGTTCCTTTATCATCGTCTTTTGATACTCCGATTGATACTAGACCAATGATGGACTGGAATACAATGGCCTGGATAGACTTATGGTTTGAGTTCATCGCCATCTCATCCATTCTGTTCTATATTGCTTGTTATTATATCGGAAATAGTAAAAATCTTAGAATTGCTCGTTATTGGTATGTTATTTATCAAGATCTTAAACTAGGGCCCAAGCAAACATCTCTGTTTGGAAGGAAAATTTTGCGCATGTTGGTAATGAGGATCATAAGTTGGTTAAAGATGGACCTCGAGATTATATTTATTATGGATCTGGCAGAATTTATGTTCAAACTTGTTATGCATTGTTACGTTTAGTTGCACGTCATGATCCAATTCAATACATTTTTGATTATTTTGCAGGAAAAGATTTATATGATCGTGTGGTATTTCAAAATCTTTAATCCATAGACTATTGATGTGTTGATTACTGAAACTGTTTGTGATTCAATTGTATTTGCTTTGTTACCAAGAAAGACTGCTACTAACGTGTTGAAAACCAGATGGGATTTGGTACATGATTCTATATCTAATGCTTATTCTATAGGATAATTTTCCAAAACCTCGAGATATGACTGGATTTCCAAAAGAACATTACACAATGCTAACTGATTGTCCAGAGTTTACTAATGTATTATGGGCTTCCCCCAAGGTTAAAAAAGCCTTTTGGAAATCTTTGGGATTAGATGAACAAGGTAAATTGTGTGGTTGTTGAACCCTTTTCGATAGGTCAGGGAGAATTGAACACACATCCAATTATTGAACAAATTTCGTTCACTGACTTGCCTTATGAGAAACCGAAAAAGTATACTTTATGCTATATTCATTAGTAGATTGGAAGATTTGGCCCAGCCAAAAATGTTACAGTTTGTTTTCAGACTACCAGATTTCGATAAAGCTGATGCATCTACAACTGCTTACCAACGTGAACTTAGCGAGCTAGTGATGGAAGTGATTGATATCATTGGTAAACATGGTAAACTATCTCATGAGGCAAAATCCAAATCCATTCGATTACGTGAAATTGCAGCAAGAGAAATTATGCGAGCTGAAGAAGAAGAGCGCAAAGCAGTATGCTGTATATTGCATTTTAAACTATTTTTCTGTAGGTGTTGGCAGATCAAAAAATCAAAGAAAAGAAGGAAAAAATGAATGAAATTTTGAAATT
The DNA here is from genome assembly GCA_025399215.1 of Globomyces pollinis-pini. Taxonomy (NCBI): domain Eukaryota; kingdom Fungi; phylum Chytridiomycota; class Chytridiomycetes; order Rhizophydiales; family Globomycetaceae; genus Globomyces; species Globomyces pollinis-pini. The sequence continues at coordinate 10,671 of MU621439.1, read as the reverse complement.
GTCTCCTGAAAGTCAACGTAAAGCTGAAGCGAAATTAAAAAAGAAAGAAGCAAAGAAATTGCAATCCAAAAGAACCAAGCGTGCTTGATCAAACACTAATATAAAAAATTCAATGAAAATGTTGTATTCTCCATGGTTTATTGATTGGCCACAAATTCAGATATTCTAAAGAAATCTTCAAATTCACCATTTGGTAATTGCTTTTTAGTAATCACACCCTTTTCGGTTACAATAGCACTGATTAATTTTGCTGGGGCAACGTCAAAAGCTGGATTCCAAACACCAATACCTGGGGCTGCAATGTCAATTGTAGCTAAACCAGCTGAGCCATCAGTCGGTTTTCCTTTAATTGAAGTCACTTCATTTCCAGGTCTAACTTCAATCTCGATAGCAGCACCATTAGGAGTTTTCAAATCAATTGAAGTTAAAGGAGCAGCAACGATGAACATGACGTTATGATATGCAGCAGTAATGGCTAATTGATAAGTACCAATTTTATTGGCAGTATCTCCATTCGCAGCAACACTAGAATTAGTTTGAGAATGAAGTTACCGATCAGCACCAACGATGATAGCACCGACTCCCTTTAGATTCAATAATGCAGAAGCCATTGAATCAGTTACCAAAGTAGAAGGGATTTTTTCATACACCAATTCATATGCAGTTAAACGAGATCCTTGGTTATAAGGTCTGGTTTCAGTACAGTAGGCATGGTCCAACTTTCCACTTGCATTTAAGTCGCGAATGATTCCTAAAGCAGTTCCCTAAGCAAAACTTAGATACTTAGTTTTGATTACCCAACCAGCAGTTGCCAACGATCCAGTATTACAATGAGTCAAAACTCTTACAGGATGAGTTTTAATGTTGTCAAGAATGTATTGACACCCATTAGCTCCAATTGCCTTATTATCTTGTATATCTTTTCCAAGCATACTTTCAGCTTCATCGATATAATGTTGAATCAAATCTGATGCTTGAATATGAACTTGTTGTTTGACAGAATTAAATAATCGAGCACTTGCTTCGAATAAATTAACTGCTGTTGGTCTTGAAGTTTTCAAATATTCCAATTTGGTTTCAATGAATTTCAAAACCTTTTCAGATGAATCCAACAGTGCTGGAGTTGACTTTTTGGTCTGATACAATTCGACAGCCAATGATAAGGCAGCAACAATTGCAATTGCTGGAGCACCTCTAACCTAAAACTATTAATAAACTTATGGATACTTTCATAGTTTTAATAACATGATGACCATCTTGACAATTTGAGACGGTTTCGTAGGTACTTTGATAAGGCAAAAGTAGTTGGTCTAATACTTGTAAACTTCCTCGTTCGTATTTGATGGCTTGAAGTGACATGATTTGGTAACTTTGGTTTTGGTTCAATTCCGTTTTATGGTACAATTGGACCGCCAAATTACACAAGATTTCAAAGACTCATATGTACATTCAAGTATTGAATGTATTCCTACACATGGAAGCTTTATTGATTTTAATAAATTATTGGTCAGTCATCAAGGAAAGAAACGCTTCTTGTGATAGTTCAACTCCTCCTGCAACCATTTTCCTCTTCTTCTTACCTTCCTTTTGTTTCTCAAGAAGCTTCATTTTACGTGTGATGTCCCCTCCATAGCATTTACTAGTTACATCTTTTCTCACTGCCTTTACAACTTCCCGTGCGACAATTCTACCTGATGCCGCTCCTTGAATAACAATATCATATAGTTGCCGTTCAATGACCTTTTTTAGCTTATGAACCCATGATTTAGCAATTCTCTCGGAGTGGGATCGATGTGCTATACAAGAAAGTGCATCAACTGGTTTAGAATTTAATAAAATGGTAACTTTAACCAAGTCGGCCTCCTCATATCCACATTCCTCATAATCAAAACTTGAATATTAATTCAACAGTGTACTGTACCTAGCGAATCCTGACGAACAAGATTTTAAGCCATCATAGAATTGAGTCAAGATCTCTGCCATTGGCAATTTATATTTCATCATCACCCTAGAGTTAATAACATTATCCATAAATACCTATTATCATCGACATATGTACAGTCTAATTGCTCTCCTCGGTGCGAATTACATAATTCAATGATTTTGCCAAGATATTGATCTGGAAATACAAATGTACCATTCACCATAGGTTCCATAAAACATTTGATATGCAATGCATCTTTGCCTTCTGGAAATTCAGTTGGATTACGAATGCTTTTCTCATCTCCATTATTATATTTGATGATATATGGTACTGTTGGCATTGTGTTTATAACTGTTGTATCATATTCTAAAAAAATTAAGCAATAAGAAAGAACCTTCTTCTAGTCGCTGTCGAAATACGTCCATGTGTAATGTTCCAAGAAAACCCAATCGAAATCCCTGTCCCAGCGAGGAACTGGTCTCTTTCTGAACAGATACTGATGCATCATTCAATGATAGACGATCAAGGGCATCAGATAATTCACCTATTGTTAATTTTTTTTATGCTCCTACCATGTTTTGAAGAATCCATTGGATAGAGTCCAGCAAAAACCTTTCCGTCAAATATGTACTAAATACCATGCTTCTAGCGGGATGAAATCCTTTGAATGCTTCAGTTGGTTTGCCAATGTGATAGAAAGTGTCTCCAATGTTCGCATCTCTTGTGGTTTTCAAATTCATCGTTACGAATCCAACTTGACCAGCAGATAAGGTATTTGTCGACGTCTTTTGTGGAAACATTATTCCAATATCACTGATTTCGTAATTTAGCTTAGAGTAATTAGACATTATTCGATCCCCTTTTTTCACAATACCATCCTTTACAGCAATCAGACAAACAACACCAGAATATTTGTCATACCAAGTATCGAAAAGCAATGCTCTAAACGGTGCATTTAAATTTCCATTTGGTGGAGGAATGTTTTCAATAATTGTTTTGAATAATGGTTCCACTCCCAAACCTGTTTTGGCAGATATTTGTGCGGATTCGGATGAATCCAATTCAAAAGCAGTTTCTATTTGCTCGCATACCTTATCTGGATCTGCTGTCGGAAGGTCAACCTTATTAATCACTGGCAAAATGGTGAGACCTTCTCCAAAGGCAAGATAGAAATTGGCAATGGTTTGCGCTAATGAATTAATACAATTTTTATACCTTGGATGCCTTTACATGCATCAACTAAAAGTAGAGTTCCTTCACATGCTGCTAGAGAACGTGATACTTCATAACTAAAATCTGCATGACCTGGAGTATCAATTAGATTTAACAGATATTTTTCCCCATTGTGAGTATAAAACATTGAAGCTGTTTGTGCTTTCACGGTGATTCCTCTTTCACGTTCAACCTAATGTTTTAATGATTGCTGTAATACTTTTAAACTATCCAAGACTTGTTTATTAGTCCCATCCTTTTTTATTGTGCCAGCAATTTCCAATAATCTATCAGCTAAAGTACTTTTTCCGTGGTCAATATGAGCGATAATTGAGAAATTTCTAATTCGTTCAGGAGGAAAATCAGCCAAATTGATGTTCAAATCTTCAAATTTCTTTGCACTTGAAGAATTCAAACGTATTAACGATGGACATTTTGGGTATCGAACAATTTTTAATATTTGTTGCATTTGAGAGAAAAATTAAGCGGAGCTTAAATTCCTTACTCACCATAGTATTTCTAGTTACTACTCAATTACAATATAATACAAAAGAAGTTTTAATTACTATACTTTAATTTATTACAAAATAAAAACAAAGATCTTTTCATAAACATCAGAGGTGTCTCCACATGAATTTGATAAATCATCATATTTGATAAGTTGTCCCTATCTATAAATTTAATCATCAAAGATCTTTGAATCAAATTAATCAGAAAACTATATTGTCATGAACAAATCTTGACAGTGGCAATAGAGTCTAATAGAGTTAGTAAAGTCCAAATAATGGATGGTCTTTCATAAATTGTTCACCCTAGAAATCTTCATCAACTCGTTTGAGTTCTGATATAATCTAATTTTTCTAATCACCAAGACCACCAGCATAATAGAGTATAGATTACCTTCTGAAAAATTTCTAACTACAATAGATGGATGGATGGATGGATGGATAGATGGATGGATGGATAGATGAATGGATGGATGGATAAAAAGTGAAGATTTGTTCGAACAAAATTACACGTTTTATGTGGGTTGGCAAAAACTGTGTTCAACATTAGGAAACGCTAGATCCTTCAATCTCAAAGTCGCAAGGATGGTAAATATTGACCAATACTATCTATATTATCGATGAAAGTTAAAAATGATTGAATAAATAGGATTCGATGATCAAAACAACGTGTTATTTGATATTGCAATCAACTGAGTACTAAATTCATTTTACTACCCAGTTATTAAGTTAAGAAATAGGGACCTTATCAGACCGAGATAAACTAATAATCAAATTTCGAATTCGCGTGACTTTTTGATCAACAGACGGGTAACAAACAATTTGATGAACGGACTGATAAACATACTTGGTTCTGATCAACTATTGAGAAGCGATTTGTCTTCAGTGTCTTTCAATTTACAAAGACAGTCAAATGATTTGGTGGAACGAGAGAGAATAATTGCACCTGCGCATAGAGAATCTGTCACTGAAGATCTAAAAATTAAAAACAAGTCATTTATCACCTCAAACCAATATGATAGGATCCATAGACCCCCCGTTGTCGCTAAGGGCAAGCATAAGCGAACATTAACCCGAAAAACAACATCTATTGGACCACTACAACTAGCTACACCAAGCGTGCCTTCTTCACCAAGGCGAAAAATAAGAAAGGTATTTAAACAGTATCCACTGATTTGTAGCATCGTGTTATGTCGCCAATGGCATCTCCACAATTTGACCTCAAACAACTACCATACTCAGAAAATCAAACACCTTTACACAATAACCAGTCTGTTGAATTCAAGAATGATCCGGAAGTAAATCCTACTACAAACCCTCTTGGGTTTCTTCCAACGGATCTGTTTCAATTTGACACATCTTCGATACCAAAGAAACGCCCATTAAGTCAAAACAATTCAAATGCAAAGAATAATCCTGTTGATCGTGAAAAGTTACAGTACCTTGCAGAGTTATTGCAAGAGAGAGAAGAAAATATACCTCCAAATCGATTACGTGTTAAAATGAAGAAACCAAAATCAAATGAAAATGGGAACACTATGAAAGAGACGAATGAAGGAAAAGAAAACAGTCTTCCAACAAAGAAAGAAGTTAAAACAAAAGTCATAGACCCACAACCACAATTGAAACCAAAACATGTGGACCAAGAAGAGCTCAAAAGGTTACATGCTTATATGAAGCAAAAGAAATTGCTAAAAAAAGAAAAGTTATTAAAGGAACAGGAAGAGGAAGAGAGGAAAAGGCGTTTGGTTTGTTCAACGGTTATTAACGATAGATTCATGAACGATTGAAACTGATTGAAGATGAGCGTAAAAAACAAAGAAGCATTCAGCTGGCAACGAAGAAAAAGATTGCCGAAGCAGAAAAAGAAGCCAAGAAGTTAAAAGAAAGCAGGAAAACAGAAAGTTCTGTTGTTCCGTCTCAACACTCACCAACCATTCAACTTATAAAATCAATGAACAAAGAGGCATCAGTTACTCCGTCAACCTACGGGGTTTCACCTAAAATCAGGAAGGTGCAATTGGAGTTGACAAATGATGTTAAATTAGAGACTCAGAGGGAAAAAAATCAAAACGATAACACATCTCCTGCACCGGATGAAAAAGCTCAATCATCAGAAAATAACTTGAATATCGTCCCTAGTGAGATATTATTGGCGAAATCGCCAATCAGACCAAATCTTGAGATGTCAAATCTTATGTCAAATCTGGTTGTTTTAGAAGATCTCCCTCGACGAACACCCGACAAAGTAGCTGGTTTAGATGCAGATGTATCATTGGCAATCCCAAACAAAAATCTGATCGGGCCACTTAATGACCCCGCCTTTGACAACATCAAAGAAAATAGGCAAAACAATAATCAATTAGACCCTCGCCTTGAGCAAAAGCTGACAGAGTTAATTCAATCACATCTTCAACTTGAGACCAGATTGGAGCGTATTTCGAGAAAGAGGCAGATTTCTTTGCCTGACCAATCAACCATTCGACCCAAAACACCACCAGCGCAAGCGAATACTCCCTTCAGAAGCAGGAAAAGATCATTACAAATAGAAGATGAAATAGGTGTTGGAAGTTTGTCATCCTTCCAAAAAAAATTACAAGAGAACTTATCTAAAGAAGATGCAGCCATCAAATTACAGGCTTTCTATCACCGGTACGTTAAAGGTCGATCTTTCTTTAAATGTATTTCCGAATCGGATGCTCCAACGATAGACAGACCAATGGCTGTTTATCATAGATCAGCTGCACAATACATCCCAACGGCATCAAGCATAGGCAGTTCACCAAGTAAATCGGAAATCAGTCACGTAAGTAGTCGATTATCTACACCCGCTCGGCCTCCATCGATGAGTCCAAACAGAAATGATGGTATTAAAAAATCACCAGAGAGTCTATCATTTGTAATTCCAGTTATTCAAGATCAATATTCTATCGGAAACTTATTCGCGAAAAAATATAAAGATCAACTTGAATTAACAACGTCCCCTAAGAAAACTACACCAACAATCTTAAACAAACCCAATGATGTTTTGGAGTTCAAAGCGCCTGCCATAAATTCCAAAGAAAAATCAGAGGTTTTAAAAACTATAAAGAAATCAATGCCAGAAATTGACTCCTTTTTTCAAGACTCCGTATCCTCATTATCATCCGATTCACTGAAGTTGGACGATGCGATTTCCAAAGAAATAGACAAAGTAGATTATTACTCTGACGATTCCTTTATATCTTTAGAAGATGCTGTCACTCCGACCCCCAACAGTCCCAGGAAACCTGCAGAAGGAAACCAAATTAATCAATTTGCGGAGAAGAAAAGTATAACCATAACCGATTCGATACCCAAGCGCCCACACATTGAAGAGTATTCAGCATCTTTTGAATCTATCTCAGAGAATATCAGCAAAAGCTCTAGCAGAGATGAACAATCAAAAAGCGAATGTACTTCCCAAAGAGCGGAAATAATTGATTCTAGTTGTTCCGAATCTATGTACAAAGCTACAGACAATTCTAAATCGCGCAAAAGCCCGAACAGAAAATGCACAAGTGAACCTAGCTCACCATATCAAATCAGAAGCCCTCCAATTGGTCGTAGAAGTAGCTTCACAAGACGAAGAAAGGGTTTATTTAGTGGATCACCTGATACAATGCGAAAATTCTTAATGGGCGGTGTTGAAGATCGGTTAACGCCTGCATCTTTATCCCGAAGGTAATAATTTCTTTCAGCTGACGTTAGCCTCGAGCTGGGCATTCAAAACCTCTGTGCATTAAACGAGGCACATATTCAATATACCGAACTTGGTAAGAATCGGGCGGTTGCTGTATGCCAACAAGAATCTATGGCGTATGAACTTTTTACTGATATTTAGGTTGGCTCAACTACTACTTGAACAGCAAAGACTTCATGAAACTGATTTAATAAATGCCAGAAACACTCGAATGCAGGCACACACAACATCACACAAAGCAACAACACCTGATGTAAGCGATTATGAAATGTCGTTTGAGTCAGTGTCAGAGATTGATGTTCAACCATATACGAAGCTAAAGACGTCCAAATCATCACAATTAAAAAAATCAATTAGTTCTATTCATGATGAAGACGACTATAATTATTCTGGGGATGAATTTAATGAAGTATCTGATTATGAAGAAATTGATTATTTGGTACATGTTTTTCTTCCTTTGACTGTAGAATTCCAAATTTAACAATGGTAAAACCTCATCCGATACCAAATTTGATGAAGTGAAGCACTTGAAAGACAACCAAACGTTTAAATCGATAATTCAACTACAAAGCAAATATGATGATGACGATGCAAGCATATTAGCGTTTAGTAACCCGAGAATAACTACGCAAATCGGGAACAAACCAATAAGCTCTTTATCAAATCCAATCATTTCGCATTCGAAGGAGACAAACTCTGTCCGAGGTAGCAGAGTCGATTATAAACAGCAAGAAAAAGATCTCCCGTTATATGATACAAATTTGGTAGAAGATTCGCAATCAGAAATCTCTCATCAGTTGCCAAAATGGAAACAAGACTTGGTAAATGCAGTAATTGATAAATTTTAGAAAAATGAAATTCTTCGGGAAAGAGAGCAAAGGGTCTCTAAAACACTTAAAATGACTGAAAATAATACAAAGAATGCTTGGCAAGAAGTGGAAACGGCGGAGAGGATCATATCAGAGAGTCATGCGCAACGCGCTAAAAGGCAAATAGTATTAACAGATAGCGAAGTATCCGAAAGTCATTCTGACACTAACATGTCAGAAATACAGTCAGTTTCAAAACCTACGTTGAAGGAAGTGAAAAGTAACTTGAATGTGGCATCTACAAAGAGAAACCTGAAAGAAAACAACGTGAATCAAAGCGATTCTTGTGATGACGAATCTGATCACTCCAATCACAGTCTGTCTGAGTTATTGAATAACTTGTATAAAGCTAAGCAAAAGTTGAGCATTAATGTACTCCACCAAAAGGAGCGAAAAATACACCAAGGAAAAGAATTGATAGAAACGTTAATTGAACAGAGCGGTCGAGCTAAACAGTTGGATGAAGAGCAGCAAAGAATATCCAATATGCTGGAGGCTATTTTGGAACCATTCAACATGAAGAAATCAATCAAAGACAACAAAAAAGAGCACTTATCAACTGGAAATTTAGCAGACTTAAATACTAATTTGAAGCAGTATTTGATAAAGAGTGAAGTTAAAGTAACTGATAGCAAATCGGCCCTATCACCTGCTAGAGTTGGTAGAAATCACACCAGTCCAGAAAGATCAAATCGGGAAGATACAGATCTGAAGTCTCGCAGCGTACAAGAATCATTTGTTAAAAGTCTTAAATCGCTTGAAACAAACCAATCAATATCAAGTATTGAAGAAGACATTCCCTTCCACCAGTCGAACGCATCTATATCGGAAGATTTAGATTTTAAAAGTGAAGACTCAGTTTCGGACATTGGATTTAACATCGGTGTTAACGCTCCAGCAAATCACAAATCTCCAGCCACTGACTCGAAAATGCCAATCGATAACAGCGCTTTTGAACCACCGGAGCTGATTGAGGAAATTATTGAGACTCTTCCAGAAGACATTGAAGAGGAGTTAGAATACTATAATACAGACTCATTCGAAAACATAACTTCGATATCGGAAGCCATAACCAAACCAAATTCGACAAAACCAAAAGATAAAACAAATAAAGAATCCTCTCATCTTGAAAACAAAATTGCGGATCTCAAAATCGAAGTTAAAAGCACCAAAATAGCAGACGCTAAAGCAAATCAATCGAGCAATATCAACACAGTTGTACCCATCTCTGTTATTAATCAAGAAAGCAAAATTAAGATTGCTGTATTAGAACCTACAACAAATGAAACGAAAATCACGAAAAGCCAGATACTGGATGACAAGGGGCAATCAAAAAGACAACTAAATCAGCAAAATGCTGCAACAAGTTTACTGGAGAAAAAGCAGTTGACCGAAGTAGCAGCAGTAGAAAGTTTACAAAATATTCAATTTTCGTCTCAGTCTGATGCGCAAAAGTTATTGGTCGCACAGCCAATTTCATCGGATAATCACATTGGTATATTATCTATATCTGCAGCCAAGGTCGAGTCTTTGCCCGTTTATATCCCAGAAGATGGTAACAATTAAGAATATTTACGTTTTAGCTGAGTACTTATCCCTTGCAAATCAAATTGCGCAAATTAAACTACAAAATGAGCAGAAGAAAATTCAAATCGACCAAATGATCAAAAAGAGAAGTGAAATACATAAAGAACAGACTAAAGCAGCCTTGGATAGTTTACTAGAAGAGTCTAAGGTAAAACTATACATTACTGATTATCTAGATGCTGGATAAATTACTGGCAGCTGAAAACCAAAAAATCGTAGATTTCCAAAATGAGATGAAAAATTATGAACTCATGAAAGCACAGGAACTCCAATTCATCCAGGCTAGAATAGTTGATGAAAGCAGTCCAGCTAAACTGTTATCTACTAGAGATGTTCAGAATATACCTGATATGAAGCCATCCACACAGCGCGATCAAGGTGGATTGTTTTCAAATACAGTGGGTATGTCAGGAAATATCGCTGTTCCTAAAAATTATAAAAATGAAGATGCTGTAATACCGATCAGTGAATCATCCATTCAGAAAGAGACTCCAGTTGAAGTGCAACCTACAATTGTTGGTGATTCGGAGAATGCGAAAATCACAGAGCCACTAAAGGGTGAAATGCCTATTGCTACATCCCACATTCCGAAGGCTTCTTCTGTGGTATCACTGCAACCGACCATCTCTGATGAGACGAAGGATAGTGTCATTGTAGCACCAAACAGTGTCTCTTTGTCAATTCCTGTAGACGTAGATTCTAAAACTGTGACTCAGAACACAAAATCTGGAACCATTTCTGTCACATCTCATATTGATCTGAAAGAATCAGAACAAAAACTTGGTGTAGAGAGTGAGATTGAGGAAGATATTAAAGAAGAAATCGAAGAATCAATTAGTGAAATTGATGAAC
>MU621438.1:0-17231 GCA_025399215.1 Globomyces pollinis-pini | reverse complement strand
GAACCCTCAGATTCCTCGAATCCCAATGCGTCTGTAAGCCGTAGTTTGAAACGTATAAATGTATCTTTCAAAGTCTGAACCTGTATCGCAATCTTCTCATTGCAATACAGGTAAGTCCAATAAACAACTTCTCATTGCAATACAGTTTGAACTGAATCTTGTAACACTTCTTGTCAAAATTGTTGTCATCATCAAATAATAGCTTTCATTGGTCAAACGGGTTCTGGAAAATCTACTTTAATCAACTTTTTAAATAATCATACTTTAAATTCAAATAATAAAAATATTCTTTATTGTAAAAATCCTATAAAAGGTTCAGAAACTGCTGATGGAAAGTATACTTACTCGGAAACTAACTTTATTAGTAAAGCAATCACCTTCTTTCCAAATTTTTATCGTTCTACAATCGATAATATCATCTATTGTGATTTTCCCGGTTTCTTTGATACGAGAGGTATTTATAATCACTTTATTTTAATTATTTCACATAACTTTCACATCACTTGAATTATTTTATTAATGATTTCACTTGAATTCTAATTAATGATTTCACTTGAATTCTAATCAATTCACATCACTTTATATCTATTTCAAAAAACTAATTCCATTTAGGTCCAATACATGAACTCTTTATCCATTTATTTCACAAAACTTTACTCGAACGTCGTTCCTTCAAATTCGTCATTGTACAATCTTACGCTGCTCATCAAGGTTCTCGTGAATATAACCAAAAATTCATTGATTTACTCTCTTGTGATTTCATCAATTCCGAAAATTCTTTGGTAGTACTCACTCGTTCTGATGATTTTACTCCTACTACGTTACTGGATTTAACAGATAATCAAATAAAAAAAAAGATTCAAGTATTACATATGCCAAAACCTACCATCCCCAATTCTATCTATGATCCTTTCAAAGGTAAATTGAAAAAAGATTTATTGGTAACTATTATTATTATTTATCCATTAGGTATTCTTAATCTCATTAACCTTTTAGAAATCAATGAAATCTTTAAAATCTCCAATGGTAGAATTCGATGTCCCATTTACATCAAACGTCAAACTCTATCTACTAGATGCACAAGCTTTTTTACTCGACCTTATTGCTCAAGAATTGGATCCAATCATCGAATCTGGTTTATTACAACTTCAAATTCAACCATATGACTTTACTTACTTTAAAGCTGTTTTTTCTGATAAAGTGTATTCATTATCTGATTTGTTGGCTGTATTGCAGGCATGTAGATTAATTGGACAAGTATCTCCTTATTTGGCTCAATTGGAATCCTATTTCACTCTCATTGAAGGTAAGAATTGCTTTATTCTGATTTTTAGGTTTGGTATTACTATTCTAATTTACTTTCTTTTTATTAGGTTTAGTAACAATGTATATTTATATTAGGTTTCGTATCAATGTATATTTATATTAGGTTTAGTAACAATGTATATTTATATTAGGTTTCGTAACAATTCATATTTATATTAGGTTTCGTAACAATTCATATTTATATTAGGTATCGTAACAATGTATTTTTATATTAGGTATACATTACAATTTTAAAATGGAATTTAGGGTTAATCAATATAAAGACAACAAAGGATATGAAATCATGGACAACGTCAAAAGGTCGAGATATCATTACAAATTTTTTACGACTCAAAATGGATTCATATGAATTACCAAGATACCCACCTCTCAAAGGAAAACTGGTAGACAAAATCGATAAATGGATCAAACTTACTAAAACTCATTATTTAGAATATGCATCTTACCAACGAAGATTACTCGATCTCATTCTCATCAATGATATTTCTATAATTTACGAAATTAAACGATTATGTGAATTCAGAATGAATTGTTGTTTTGAATTATCACAAGTTTGGGTACCAATTGCCAATGAACTTACTTTGGCATTGGGTGATACCAAAGGATCGTCACAATTCAATAATTTTGTAAATGTGACGGAATTAAAAACAGCTGTGGAAATGATTCGATCAGGATTGACTGCATTACTAACACCCAATGGAAATGTACATGCATCATCTGCAGCTTTAGTAAGTGTCAGTACCGCATTAGCCGGTCAACAACCTGTACTCATTGGTATGGGAGCTGCTTTACTTCTTGCCATCTCTTTATCAGCCTATCTTGATTATCATGCAAGTTCAATTCCAAAACGATCCGTACAAGCTATTCATTTCGACCTTGAACTCTTTATGGCCGAAAATCAGTTATGGGTAAATATCCTGGCATCCATACAACCACTCTTTGATACACCTTCGAATATCGATAAAGTCATTAACGATATCAAATCACATGTTCATGAATTCAATCGTGCTTTTCATACCTATACTGAATCCACCTTGACCAATGTCACCATCATTCTACAAAAATTAGAAGATCAAGAATTAAAAGGAACTTATTTTGGAGATTGGAAAAAACGAGTTTTACAAACCCAACTCATGTTTACCACCCTTGAATCCGAAATGCAAGAACGAGGTCGAACACAATTTGGATGTGAAATGCATGAACATGTACTTGATACCTCTGTCCTCTGGAGTGGGACCTTTGATTGTTGTCATGGTTGGGTTTGGGTACGTCATGGACTTTATTGTACAGGTTTGTTTTATTGTTTTTTTATGATGGTTAGTTTGTTTGAAGAGATGTCATCATGAATGTCGGGTTGGGTTTGTGGCTGTTCCATGTAAGAATCGAATGATTGGTTGAATAGTTGCTATACTTTATGTTTTAACTATATGAATATGAATTTTTGTTTAACTATATGAATTTGATTTTTTGATTTATTTACCATTGTTTTTGGTTGGGTTCATGAGTCATTCGAATCAAAGATTTTGGTGTTTACCTGTAACTTTGTGAGATTTGTGCAATCAAAACTGTTTATCTTTATCTGAATTATACCAATACCATTCTTTTGTTTTTTATTTCAATAAACTAATCAATCAACGATACAAGATATCATCAAATTAAGCTCCTTGAAAAAAAAAAACGCGTCGAAAACTGAAATGACGTTTCCAATTCTCTTTATCTTACAAGAAACACCCAAAGAAAAAAACACAAAGGAAAGATGGAGTCAACTCCAACCAAACCCAATAGTCGCCCTGTATCAAGATTACCATCATTACCCAATTCCAGACTCAATTCTACTGATTCACAAAAACCTATATTTGATAAAAAACGGAATTCTACTATCCAACATACCGTTGAAAGTATCATTTCGCAGCAGGATGGGTTCATTTCTGAACCTAGTGTGATTGATGATCAAGTATGTTTATCATTTCATTTCTATTTTTTGTTTAATCTTGATTTCATTTGATTGAATTGTGTTTGATGATATCGAAATTTTTAATTGTATTCTAATTGTTTTATGAATTCATTTATTAAAAGAAATTCATGAATTCTCATTTCAAAATTTCTTACCAATATCACCAATCACCAACGATGATGATCAAAAACTAACTATTGATTTTACTAGATTGTTAATCCATATGCAAGTCGATATCGAGAATATCCGAATTTGATTGAAATCTATGTACCAGAAAAACGATCGATTGTATATCCAAAACAATCGATTGTCATGACTCAAGAAATGATTAAACCTAAACGTGGTGGTGTTGTTATTGATGTACCTAAACCACCAATTCCATTTTCACTTGCTAAACTTGATAAAGTAAATTTTTTTTTGAATATGATATTGATTTTATGTAGTTTGTACCTCAGATTATTGATTTGGAAACAACTGATTTACCAACGTTATTAAAAAAGTTTTCTTGGACTTTGGCAGCTCCATATAAAGAGTAAATTGAATATTATTGATGATTATAGAGAAAAACATCATCGTTTAATCTCAGATTCAATTGGTAATAATTTCACTCCAACAGCAATGAATTTAAGTATGAAACAAATGCAAAAAAGATTACAAAATCAATTACCAGGTAATCATCAAAACATGAAATTGATTTTTATTTATATAGATCAACCAATACCAAAAAGATTAAAAACAAATTTAACTAGTATCAAATTTGAACCTCAATCATCACCTCCAATGTCACCAAAAAGTCGAATTAAAACAATCAAGGATGAAGAGACATCAGCAGTCAAAGTGGAATTAGCTTCTCATATGATATTAGATCCTGTTGATTTAGAATCACATACAATATCAAAACAAGTCACTGCTCAACAACGTTATTACTTTTATGTTGAACGTGGTATACAAAATGAATGTTTATCACAAATGGATGATATCACTTTACAATCCATTCAATCACAATTATCAACTTCAATGAGAGAATCTACATTATTAAAACCAACGGTTCAAACTTTATTAGAAGAAATTAAGCAAAATCATCTAACGGCTGTTAAACAAAGTATTGTTGATTATATTCTATTGGATCCTAGTGAACAACAACGACTCAAGATTCCATTTATAGTACAACGATATGAACCTGCTACCGCTAGAGCACCAGTACCATGGCATGATCATCTTATTACTATCAAAAAAACTATTGAACAAAATTTATTTATTACTAATCCAGTGATGGGACAATTATTACAAATTTTTGCATTGTTTGAAAAATGTAAAGTTGTAGATATGTCAGTCTTTACTCCGAGTGTGTTACCAATGACTGTAGGTGAATTCCAAGCAATCCTCAAAAATCAATGTTTGGCTTTTAAGAACAAATTGTTGAATGAGTAATTTTATTCTTTTATTTATTTATTTTTGAACAGATGGATTCCAATGGTTGCAAATATGTTTTTGGCTTCAAAAAATATTTGGTATGCAATTGCTACCGAATCTGAAGATGTGGATCTTGGTTATCAAAGATTAGGTAATTTAAATTTGTTTTTTTAAGATTCTAATTATATAGATTCATTTTTTAAATCTGTTACAGCTATATTATCAAATCAATTATGGTCAATGGTTGGAAATAGTTTAAAAGATTTTGAACAATTTTTTGCACAATTTACTCTTACTAATTCAGATGTTTCATTATTTTCGGTTAAATTAAATGTTTCTGGTACTCAAATTCGATTTGATCCACCTTTGACGGATTTGGAAGGTGTAGTGGTAGCCATTTTAGGTGAAATTGTTAGTGTTGTACGTGAAATACCAAGAGTGGAAACAAAATTATTTACTTCATTAGCATCTGAACCACTTTATTTACCTGCCATTACAATGGAAGATGGTAGAATATCCGAAGGACGATTTTATCGACGTATTATCTCCAAAAATACTGTTGGACCTCAAAAACATCTCATGTCTTATGAAAAATACAAATCTTTATTGAATCATAAAGCTGAAAAACGTATTGAAGATTTTTTACGTGAAAAACATGAATTGGATGATTATGAAGTTGAAATTCAAAAATTAACTAAATTAATTGATGATATTGCTGAATCACCTTCCATTGTTCGAATGTCTTTAATTTTCTTGGATTGTGATTCATTAAAATTGGATTTAACTGCAAAAGCGAATCAACTTGTTCAAAAATTAGTGGATCAAGTAGCAGATATCAATCGTAAAAATAATTTAACTATTTGTGAAGCTTATGAAAAAATATCTTCTAAAGCCATGAAAACTCCAAATGATACTGAAGAATTAGTAGAGTTGATGAAATATGTGGAACATGCAAAGTTTAAGGATATTGTAGCATTGAAAGAAGATATTGCAAAAGGAAAGAAACGATTAGATTTTTTATTAACATATGCTTTCTTGTCAGAAGATGATATCAAATTGAATGGTACAACATTTACATGGCCAACTAGAATTATGCCAATCTTTGAATTATCAAAGAAACGAATGTTACAAAAGAAAACAAAGGCACAAGAAGATCTTAAGATTAAGATTGAATCCACAAATGTTGAGGTGGATGATTGTCTAGATCAAGCAAATAAATTTCAGGTATGTGGTTTATATACATTTATCTATAGGATTATGGAATCATGTCAGAATTGGCGGAATATGTCAAAAAAATCAAGAAATTGGAAACTAAATTGGAAGAACTTGGTGAAGTTGTACAAAAGATTAATGATGAAGAAGAATTATTAGAATGGGAAAAAACATCATTTTCTAAATTAACACAAACTAAAGATGTACTTGAACCGTTTAAAAAATTATGGGAAACGGCATCTAGATTCCAAACAGAATATTCGAAATGGATGGGTGGTTCATTTGTGGAAATCAATGCTGAGCAGTTAGAAGAAAGTGTATCAAATATGTTTCTAGTATCATTCAAATTGAGTAAGGTATTTGCTGAACAACCAATACCGAAGAAAGTTGCAGAAAGTGTCAAGAATAAATTGGAAAAGTTTAAGGTTCATATTCCTTTGATTACAGTACTTCGAAATCCTGGATTGCGTGAACGTCATTGGCAAGCTATAAGTGAATTGTTGGGTCAACCAGTCACTCCTGATGCTAGTACCACTTTAACAAAAATCTTGGAGTTGAATCTTGGAGCACAATTACCACAATTGGAAGCCATTTCTGATGCTGCTTCCAAAGAACATTCTCTACAAAATACACTATCAAAGATGAGAGATGATTGGGAACCATTGGTATTTAATCCAATTCCTTATAAAGATACTGGAACTCGAATTTTATCAGCTTTGGATGATGTACAAGCTTTACTAGATGATCAAATTGTTAAAGTTCAAACTATGCGTGGAAGTCCATTTGTAAAGCCAATCGAAACAGAAATGAAAAATTGGGAAACTACTTTGGTCACAATTCAAGATATTATTGATGAATGGTTAAAAGTACAATCAACTTGGCTATATCTTGAACCTATTTTCACATCAGAAGATATTATGGCTGCTATGCCAGTAGAAGGAAAGAAATTTAAATCAGTTGATAAAACTTGGAGAGATATTATGAATAATACAGTTGAAAATCCAAAGATACTTAATGCAGCAGTCACTCCTGGATTGTTGACAAAGCTGCGTGAAAGTAATGTGTATTTGGAAGAAATTCAAAAGGGATTGAACGATTATTTAGAAAAGAAACGACTTTTCTTTCCAAGATTTTTCTTTTTATCAAACGATGAATTATTGGAAATTTTAGCGGAAACCAAAGATCCTTTACGAGTACAACCTCATTTGAAAAAATGTTTTGAAGGTATTGCAAGTTTAGTTTTTCAAGATGGTACCAAGATCATTGCAATGTGTTCAAGTGAAAATGAAAAAGTCAAGTTAAAAGAAGTCATTGAACCTGCAAATGCTAAAGGAGCTGTTGAGAAATGGTTGTTGCAAGTTGAAAAAGTAATGCAATCTTCAATACATCAACAGATTACCAATTCTCACAAAGCTTATAACGAAACACCCCGTGACCGATGGGTTTTGGAATGGCCAGGTCAGGTAGTTATTTGTGTCAGTCAAATTTATTGGACGAAAGAAGTCACTGAAGTACTAGCCAAAGGATTGGGAGCTGAAGGACTAAAAGATTATAGAGATGTATGTACTAAACAACTTGAAGATATTGTGAAACTTGTTAGAGGTGAACTCACAAGTATGGCACGTATGACACTATCTGCTTTGGTTGTTATTGATTTACATGCTCGAGACGTATGTAATGACCTGTATAATGCACGAGTCTCACAAGAGGGAGACTTTGAATGGCTATCACAATTGCGATACTATTGGGAGCAAGATGATGTGAACGTTCGAATGATTAATGCTACTATTAAGTATGGGTATGAATATTTAGGAAATTGTCCAAGATTGGTTATCACACCATTAACAGATCGTTGTTATCGTACTCTAATTGGTGCTCTTGACTTGAACCTTGGTGGAGCACCTGAAGGTCCGGCTGGAACTGGAAAAACAGAATCCGTTAAAGATTTAGCTAAGGCTATCGCCAAAGCTTGTGTTGTATTCAATTGCTCAGATGGATTAGATTACATCGCTATGGGTAAATTTTTTAAAGGATTGGCTTCTTCTGGAGCATGGGCATGTTTTGATGAATTCAATCGAATCGATCTTGAAGTACTTTCTGTTGTTGCTCAACAGGTGCTGACTATCCAGAGAGCTGTTGCTGCCAAATTAGACAAATTTGTTTTCGAAGGAACTACCATGTCTCTAAACCGTGGATGCTCTGTATTTATTACAATGAATCCTGGTAATATAGCAAGCGATTTTATTTAAAATAGGTTATGCTGGAAGATCGGAATTACCCGATAATTTGAAAGCATTATTTAGACCAGTGGCCATGATGGTAAAAAACTCTACTAAATCTCAGGTGCCCGATTATGCTCTGATTGCTGAAATATCACTATACTCGTTTGGTTTTGTCGAAGCAAGAACTCTAGCAAGAAAGATTGTGGCAACTTACAAGTTGTGTTCAGAACAGTTATCTTCTCAAGATCATGTAATGTCGTTGGTTTCTTAATCAATAGTATGATTACGGTATGAGAGCCGTTAAATCTGTATTAACAGCTGCTGGGAATCTAAAGCTGAAATATCAAGATGAAAATGAACATATTATTATGCTTCGTTCTATACAGGATGTCAATTTACCTAAATTTTTGACACAAGATATACCGCTCTTTAAAGCAATATCAGCGGATTTGTTCCCTAAAGTGAACCTGCCAACTCCAGATTATCGACACTTGATGGCAAGTATATTGGACTATATGGAAAAATCAAACTTACAGCCTGTTACTGGAGCGTTAGAAAAAATCGTTCAAACGTATGAAATGATGTGCATTCGTCATGGTTATATGCTGGTAGGTTTACCTTGGTCTGGGAAAACAACAGCTTATAGAGTTTTGGCTGCTGCACTCTGCGATATGTTTGAGCAATCATTAAATGAGAAGAAGGTAGATTACAAGGTGATTAATCCGAAATCGATCACTATGGGACAATTGTATGGGCAATTTGATCCAGTTACTCATGAATGGACCGATGGTATTTTAGCCAACACTTTCAGGTCTTTCGCTCAATTAGGCAATGCTGAAAGACGTTGGATTATCTTTGATGGCCCAGTAGACGCTATTTGGATTGAAAATATGAACACAGTCTTAGACGATAACAAGAAGCTATGTTTGACTAGTGGTGAAATCATGTCAATGTCGAGCACAATGAGTATCCAATTTGAAGTTGCGGACCTGGCGGTTGCATCTCCTGCTACAGTTTCTAGATGTGGTATGATCTACATGGAACCAGATGTCATTGGATGGCGACCAATGATGGAATCTTGGATTAATACTTTGGCTCCTACATTTAGACAAGATCAGAAAACTATGATTTCAGACTTGTTTGACTGGGTTGTTCCCCCTTGCTTAACTTTTATAGCACAAAACTGCAGAGAAGTGGTGCCAACCTCACCAATAAATATGGCAATGTCTCTTATGAACCTATTTGTCTGTCAACTAGACGAATATTTAGGCTCTGCGAAGAGCATTGAAGATATTCCGTTGAACATACAAACAACTTGGATAACGTCTGCGTTTTTATTTGGTTCCATATGGTCACTTGGAGGAACTATTATACAACCATCAAGAGGGCCATTTGACTTATTTTTTAGAACACTGATTGATGGAAGTAACAAAGATCACCCGTGTCCCGAAGGTGTAAAAATAGATAAGCCAATTCCACCACAAGGATTAGTGTATGATTACATGTTTGAAAAAGACAAAAAGAGTGGGGGTCAATGGAAGTTATGGGTCGATACGATAGAAAAATATGAAATTTTACCTAAAACAAAATTCAATGCTATTACAGTCCCAACGATTGATACAGCCCGGTACACTTACTTGCTGGATCTGTTCCTGACCCATAACAAGCAAACCTTAATTGTAGGTCCAACTGGTACGGGAAAAAGTGTCTATATTAATAACAAATTATTAAATGGGTTACCAAAAGACCAATACACTCCAGTATTTGTCAATTTTTCAGCACAAACTTCCGCCAATCAGACTCAAGATATCATTTTGAACAAGCTAGACAAGAGAAGAAGAGGGGTTTTCGGTCCTGCTCATGGTCAAAAAGCAGTTATTTTCGTTGATGATTTGAATATGCCAGCGAGAGAAAAGTATGGAGCACAGCCGGTAACTTACAATTATTGACATTATAGCCAATTGAATTGCTGCGGCAGTGGATGGATCACGGGATATGGTATGATCTCAAGGATACCAGCACTATGCAGTTGGTAGATATTCAATTTGTTTCTGCAATGGGCCCACCTGGAGGTGGAAGGAACATTATTACCCCTAGATTCTTAAGACATTTCAATGTTTTAGCGATTTCAGAGTTTGATGATAAAACAATGGAGCAAATTTTCTTGACCATGGTGGATTGGCATTTCAGTTCGAATAATTTTGTTGCAACTGTTGGAAATTTGAAGAATCAGTTGATTCCAGCCATTCTTGCCATTTACAAATCATCCATCTCTAACTTACTTCCTACTCCTGCAAAATCACACTATGTCTTTAATTTAAGAGATTTTTCTAGAGTTGTTCAAGGGTTACTGCTAGCATCGGCAGATCGATTTGACGAACCTACAAAAATGATAAGACTTTGGGGACATGAGATCTATCGAGTCTTTTATGATCGATTAGTTGATGATAATGATAGAGATTGGTTTTTCAAAAATTTCAGGGAAGTGGTTGGAAAGCATTTCAATTACGGATTTGATGATATATTTGAGCATTTAGTATCAAAGAAAGGAACAGAAATAGTCGACGATGATATGCGAAACCTAATGTTTGGCGACTATATTGATCCGGAAGCATTGATAAGAGTTTATGACGAAGTACTGAATGTTGCAAAGGTTTCAGAAGTCATCAAAGGAAGACTAGACGAATATAACCAAATGTCAAAGGCACCTATGAATTTGGTTATTTTCAGGTTTGCAGTTGAGCATGTATCTAGAATCTCTCGAATATTGAAGCAACCTGGTGGACATGCACTATTGGTCGGTGTGGGTGGAAGTGGTCGTCAATCTTTAACAAGATTAGCAGGATTCATGGCCGAGTACTTCGTGTTCCAAGTTGAAATTTCAAAATCTTACGGGAAAAATGAATGGAGAGATGACTTGAAAAAAATTCTATTAAAAGCAGGTGGAGAAGGAAAACCAACTGTGTTTTTATTCAGCGATACCCAAATCAAAAATGAATCGTTCCTCGAAGATATCAACAACATGTTAAATACTGGTGAAGTTCCAAACATTTTCCCACCAGATGAAAAGGCTGCAGTTGTTGAAACTGTTCGTAATGTTGTTAGCAAAGAGAACCCTAAAATGGATGCTTCTCCAACTGCATTATACAACCAATTTATTTTCCGTTGTAAAGAAAACCTTCATATTGTTCTCTGTATGTCACCAATCGGGGAAGCGTTTAGAAACAGATTGCGAATGTTTCCCTCTTTAGTTAATTGCTGTACTATTGATTGGTTCCAAGTTTGGCCTGAAGATGCTTTGAATATGGTTGCTGTGAAGTTCTTGGAAGATGTGGAAATGGACCCAGTAGTCAAAACAAATGTCATTGAAATGTGTAAATCATTCCATGTAGGCACTCGGCAACTCAGTCTTAAGTATTTTGAACAGCTTCGACGACACAATTATGTAACCCCTACTTCATATTTAGAGCTTATTCAAACGTACAAACAGCTATTGTCAAAAAAGCGAAAGGAAGTCAATGCATCGAAATCTAGATATGAAATTGGATTGGAACAGTTAGCTAGTGCTGCATCTCAAGTTGGTACGATGCAAGTAGAACTAAGTGCCCTTCAGCCACAATTAATAATTACTCAAAAAGAAACTGATCAAATAATGGTGGTCATTCAGAGAGAGAGTATTGAAGTGGAATCAAAAAGAGCATTGGTAAAGGTTGATGAAGCTGTTGCAAACAAGAAGGCCAGTGAGGCCAAGGCAATGAAAGATGATTGTGAAGCTGATTTAGCAGAGGCTGTTCCGGCGTTGGAAGCAGCGCTAGAAGCTTTGGATACATTAAAACCAGCCGATATTACACTTGTTAAAGCAATGAAGACACCCCCGGCTGCAGTAAAGCTGGTTTTGGAAGCTATTTGTGTCATGAAAGGAATAAAACCGAGTAGAATTAAGGATCCGAGTGGTTCTGGAAAAATGGTTGATGATTATTGGGCCAATTCCATCAAAATGATTACTGATAGTCATTTCTTACAAAGCTTGAAATCCTATGATAAAGATAACATAGATCCAACTATTATGGCCAAAATTAGAAAAACTTACATCCCCAATCCCGATTTTGTTCCTGAAATTATTAAAAATTCGTCATCTGCTGCGGAAGGTCTTTGCAAATGGGTCCGAGCTTTAGACAAGTATGAAGTTGTAGCAAAGGTTGTTGGACCAAAGAAAGAATCTTTGGCCAAAGCAGAAGGGGAGTTGGAACAAGAAATGACTAAATTAGCTGCAAAGCGAGCCGAATTAAAAGAGGTTGAAGATAAAATGGAAAAGTTAGAAAAAGGATTCAAAGACATGACCGACAAAAAAGCAGATTTAGAAAGACAAGTTGATCTATGTGGTAAGAAACTGATTAGAGCAGAACAGCTAATTGGTGGACTTGGAGGAGAAAAAGATCGTTGGAGTGAAGCAGCAAAAACTCTTTCAGTAACGCTTACTAATTTGACTGGTGATGTCCTCCTATCATCAGCCGTCATAGCTTACCTAGGAGCATTTACTCTAGCGTTTAGAAATATGATATTGTCACAGTGGAATTCAAAATGCTTAGAGTACAAAATACCAAGTTCTCCGGTGTTTTCATTAGCAAATACCTTAGGTGATCCAATTCAGATCCGGGCTTGGAGTTTAGCTGGACTTCCTAACGATACTTTCTCTAGAGATAATGGAATTATATCGACAATTGCACGTAGATGGCCTTTGTTTATCGATCCTCAAGGACAAGTTGGTTTTATATGCTAACCATTAGGCAAATAAGTGGATTAAAAATATGGAAAAGTCAAACAAATTAGTCATCATTAAATTATCTGACGCCGATTATGTAAGACAGTTAGAGAATGCGATTCAATTTGGAATTCCGGTTCTGTTAGAGAATATACAAGAAGAGGTCGATTCTGTATTAGAGCCTCTCTTAACTAAGCAAATATTCAAACAAAGCGGTGTGATGTGTATTAAATTGGGAGAATCGATTGTTGAATATTCTCCAGATTTCAGATTCTACATAACAACAAAGTTGCGAAACCCTCATTACTTACCAGAGCTTTCTACCAAAGTGACAACAGTCAATTTTATGATCACCCTAGAAGGTTTGGAAGATCAACTATTGGGAATTGTGGCAGCAAAAGAAAGGCCCGAACTTGAAGAGGAAAAGAATAAACTGGTCATCACTAGTGCAAACAATAAGAAACAGCTAAAGGAAATTGAAGACAAAATTTTAGCTATTTTGAGCAATTCTCAAGGAAATTTATTGGAAGATGAATCAGCAATATCTGCCTTGACCAGTTCAAAAGTTGTATCAGATGATATTGCGCAAAAACAAACTATTGCTGAAGAAACAGAAAAGCAAATAGATATTACCCGTCAAGGATATCGTCCTATTGCTACACATTCGTCAATTATGTTTTTCGTTATTGCAGAAATGGCAAATGTAAGTGTCATTGTTTTCTCAAGCATTCTAGATTGAGCCTATGTATCAATATTCACTGAGTTGGTTCATAAATCTATTCTTACAATCAATTGCTGATTCGGAAAAATCGGATATCCTGACAAAGCGATTAGAAAATTTAAAATCTCATTTCACATATTCTTTGTATTGCAACATATGTAGATCACTCTTCAAAAAAGATAAACTGCTTTTCTCATTTATATTGTGCGTTGGAATTCTACGGGGCGGTGGAGAGATTGACGCTGATGAATGGATGTTCTTGTTAACGGGTGGATTGACGTTGGATAATAATTTACCACCAAATCCAGCACCAGAATGGCTTCGTGATCGAGCATGGGGAGAAGCAAATAGAGTATCACATTTCCAAGCGTTTGAAAACTTTGCTGCTGATATGACTACTACATTAAAACAGTGGGAAGTCATTTATAACTCCAATGAGCCATACAACGAGCCTCTTCCAGGAGAATGGAGTACTAAACTTACAAGCTTCCAAAAACTGCTGACAACTCGAATCATTCGTCCAGATAAGCTAGTACCAGCCGTTATGGAGTTTGTAAAAGAAAAAATGGGCCAGAAATATGTCGAACCTCCTCCATTTGATTTAGCAGCTAGTTATGGCGATTCAAATAATATCGCGCCATTGATATTCGTTCTTTCACCGGGTACTGATCCTATGGCAGGGTATGAAATGTTTTTTATTCATCATTAGATTGATTAAATTTGCTGACGGTAAAGGAATAGTTGGAAATCGATTACAGACAATTTCATTAGGGCAAGGGCAAGGACCAATTGCTGGACAAATGATTAAACATGCTGTAAAGAGTGGCTCTTGGGTAGTATTACAAAACTGTCACTTGGCTGTCTCATGGTTGCCAACACTTGAGAAGATATGTGAAGAATTGACCCCAGATACTACGCATAAAGAATTTAGACTCTGGCTCACTTCTTATCCATCTGAACACTTTCCAGTGACCTTATTACAGAATGGAGTGAAAATGACAAATGAACCACCAGCCGGTATTAGAGCAAATCTATTGCGAAGTTATCTATCCGATCCAATCTGTGACGAAACGTTCTTCAAAGGGGTCAAAAAGGAAAACGAAAGCCACTGGGAAAAATTACTCTTTGGGCTATGTTTCTTCCATGCTTTAGTACAAGAGCGAAGAAACTTTGGACCTCTTGGTTGGAACATTCCTTACGAATTTAATGAGTCAGATTTAAGAATTAGTGTTCGACAACTGCAAAAGGTAAGCATTTAATCATTACTAACATTTATAGTTTTTGAATGAATACGAAGAAGTTCCTTGGAAGGCATTGACGTATTTAGCTGGAGAGTGTAACTATGGAGGAAAAGTGACAGACAACCAAGATCGAAGAACTTTGATGGCAATTCTTAGTACTATTTATTCCGAACAGATAATGGACGAAGATTACAAATTTTCCCCTTCTGGAATGTATTATGCACCTAAGAAAGGAAACTATGATACTTACCTAAAATACATCAAGTCTTTACCATTAATTCAATCCCCTGAAGTGTTTGGAATGCACGAGAATGCAGATATATCTAAAGACTTAAATGAAACAAATCTTTTAATATCATCTATCATTCTAACTCAAGGAACTAGTGGGGGAGGATCATCTGGCTCTAAGAATCAGGATGATATTACAGGTGAGATTGCTCAAGGGATCTTAAGCGGGTTGATACCAGATTTTGATGTTCCAAACATTAAAAAGGCATATCCCGTGAAGTATGAGGAGAGTATGAATACTGTGTTGATTCAAGAACTGGTTCGGTACAACCGATTGATGAAAATAGTTAGAGAATCATTACAAAACGTTTTGAAAGCGTTAAAAGGTTTAGTGGTAATGTCAAAAGAATTGGAAGAAGTGACAATAAGTTTAAAACTTGGTAAAATCCCAGAACTTTGGGCTGGAAAGTCATACCCATCCTTAAAACCATTGGTAAGAAAATGAAATGAGGCTTACAATTTAGGGAAGCTACATAACGGATCTATTTGCAAGGCTGCAGTTTTTGACAGGATGGATAGAATCATCAACGCCTGTTGTATTTTGGATATCAGGATTTTACTTTACACAATCATTCTTAACTGGTACTTTGCAAAATTATGCTCGAAAATATTCTATTCCTATTGATTTACTCTCGCTTTCATTTGAAGTTATGGAACAAGACTCTTTTACGATTGCACCTGAGGACGGAGTCTATGTTCGTGGATTCTATTTGGAAGGAGCAAGGTGGGATCGGCATCACGGAGTTCTTGGGGAACAGTATCCAAGACAATTAACAGATTCCGTACCAATAGTACGACTTACTCCTTGCCTTTCAGATGCGCCATACTTCCTAAGTGCTAAACAGAACTGCTACGAATGTCCAGTTTACAAGACAAGCATGCGTAGGGGAACGTTATCCACCACAGGACATAGTACTAATTTTGTTATGAGTATGTATCTTTGTACAGACAAACCTCCAAGGTATTGGATTATTCGTGGAGTTGCAGCTATGGTAAGTTTTATACAGTACTAAATCTTTAGTTACAGTTATCTGAGTAGTGTTATATCATAATCTAATATATTGAGATTGAAGACAATTGCATATTTCATTTTGTGACCTAAATGACTCATTTTCTAGTGTGATAGTTTTTGCCTTATTCAAAAAGATGATTGAGGAAATTCTAAGCATCTTACGCATCAAACAAACAGAAATCTTGTTTGTGTTCCTATACGGTTCTAGGTTATGGGGAAATGCCCATCCAAAGTCAGACTTTGACTTATTGGTCGTCGTCAAAGATTCAAAAATGAAACCTTTGAAATCACAGCATGGAAGACAATTTGATATTACAGTATTGGATGAAAGTGATTATCAACAGGCAATCAACGATGGAAGTTTTCTGGAATTGATTACCTTGTTTGTACCAAATGCTAACGTACTGTATAATGGGACAAAGCGATATTCTTTCAAATTGGAATACTTTGCAAACCTCGAAGCATTTTGCATTGAGAGAGTTGCAAAAGACAGAGTGTTGGCAGGGAAAATGTTGGTGAAGAATAGACAGAAGTCTCACAAAATACTGATTCATGGGGTGAGAACAATTATTTTGAGTATCAGGATGGTAGAATTCATACAATTACAGACCCCAATAGAGTTTCAAGTCGATTGGGATTTGGTTGAAATGGAAACTGACGATATCTTTCTAGAATTTGATAAAGAATGCCAGCATCATTTACAAATTCTCAAAACCAAGATCCAAAAATTATTTCGATGATCAACTTGGACCAATATTTGGTGGTTGTAACTCCGAACCAACTTCCTAATTGGGAATCGGTGTTAAAATTTTATTTCAAGCGTCTTAAAGACTGTGGACCCATTGATATTGAAGAGTCATTGCAATACTCAACAGTCCTTTTCGTTCTGTAAAATAAACACGTCTTCTGATCGCCAATTGTCCAATTTACTCATCCAACTTTGAGTTTCCAACACCGCACATATTCGTTGAGTTTTTTTTTCCTTTATTCAACCGCAATGGCCACGGACGATTGTACAGTATTTAATACTGTGATTTATCCTGCTTTATTTGGTTCCAGTGGAGTAAATCCGAAAGCAGC
>MU621437.1:0-17234 GCA_025399215.1 Globomyces pollinis-pini | reverse complement strand
CATTTTCGGAATTCAAGATAACCCATTGCAGAATATCCCTTATATTAATTTTGTGGGATCCTATCCATAATTTGCCAGTTGAAAACTTACCTTTTATATTTAGTTGAGTTTTAATATTTTTTTCGATTTCTTTTGATGACACGATTATCAGTTTTTGCCCTTGCCCTAATTTACGTAATCGACCAGCACCTTGCATAAGTTTTTCTTTCAAAATATTCGGTCCTAAAGTTTGAACAGCAATTGCCGACCTCTTCAATTTCATGTCTGACCCTCGCGTTCTTGCATCATCAAATATAACGAATGAATTGCGTTCTAAGATATGAGATTCAGATCTGGGTGACTTTATCATGGTCTTAGGATCAAGAACCATCCACAAGTTTTTTGAAGATTCAAAATAGAACACTCCATCAAATGCGAAGTATTTACTTTTAGCTATGTATGTCGCGGCACTTTCATTTGATATTCCAGCTAAAAGAGAACCCGAATCGATGATGGCGTTAACATCTTTCTTCAAACAATAGTCCAGCAGTGATTGGTATACTAACCCTTCTGTTTTCGACCCCAAGACTTCGTAACTTATTGTTTCATTAATTAAACATTCAAGCATTTTCCCATCTGTTCCCTTAAGATCTGCGATATCCGGCTCTTTTTGGCAAACTTGACCTGGTAACAAGTAATGTGTATCTTTCGTTCCCGAGAATCCAACAGAGTGCTCTCCTTTAGCAATATGCCACGCATTGCCCAAGATATGCTCCGGATACTGAGCAGTATCGAATGGAAGTACACATAATCTAAGCCAAAAATTCACCGTTTCCATTGAATTGTAAAATATCTTATATAGGAGTTCCTGTTGAAGACGATTCGTCATGTCAATTTTACCAATATTATCAATCATTTCTTGTTCATTTTGATTTAATTGATCCTTGATAGAAGAATACCATTTTTCATATTCTCGTTTCTGGGCTGGCACTCCAAGAGATAAGAGTAACTTCAAAGCATCTTCAAATTGTAATGACGTTAACCCCTTGTGGTAATAAGCACTGAAAGTTAACAAAAGACTTATATCCGGA
The DNA here is from genome assembly GCA_025399215.1 of Globomyces pollinis-pini. Lineage (NCBI taxonomy): Eukaryota > Fungi > Chytridiomycota > Chytridiomycetes > Rhizophydiales > Globomycetaceae > Globomyces > Globomyces pollinis-pini. Next base: position 16,164 of record MU621437.1, on the reverse strand, counting down.
TGGCTAAATTCTGATCGCTCGGTCGGTTCATCTGCAGCGCTAAATGGAATTGCAAGTCTTTTCTTTCTTCTCTCATCAATTCCATATGTTACTCTATAGCGTTGCTCCAGGGCAAATTCAAACAGACCATAAGCCAAAAGACCACGAATTGCTAGTATCATTTTCCGTGTTACAGGTGCTATTTTGTCATCCCATTGATCAACTTGTGGATCATATGTTAAATCAGCCATCAATTTGATTAAGGCGTCTCTTCCAAAACATTTATCGGCCTTTTTTATACACCATAATTCATAACATGGGTTACTTACTAGTTCATTAGCAATTGCTGCACGGAATCCCATTTTGACATTCTCGTTTTCTGAATACGGCAGACGATATTGACTATACGCTCCATGAGAAGATACTTCATTTTTTAATAGCATGCCTTCGCGTTCCAGAAATTCTTGAATTGTTTCGCTATAGTTTAAAATGTTAAACAATGCCTGTGCTACCACAATACGCTCGTCAATATCTTGTAAGGAACCAGGATTGCCAATTGCGTATATCAATTGATATGTATGGCTTAGTAAAGCATCACTCTCATCAAAAATATCCACGTATTTTAGATCACCAATTAATTCACCAAGAGATGAACCTAGCGCAGTTTCCCAATTTTCCAATGCTTTCAATTCCATTGATAGCCTATGTTCGGGTGCAACAATTAAACACTCCTTCACTTTTGTATTTGATCTAATTTTTCTAATTTTACTGATAGAGTCAAGTTCAACATCTCTGCAAAAAGGTTGTTCATGGATACGAATCGAAATAACGCTAGCCGTAAGAACCCCGTGTAAATAATCAAAGGCCTCTTTTAAAAGTGGAGTCAAAATATGGATCCTTGGTATCTTATTAATCGAAGAATAGTACATAATCAGCATCGGCAAAATAACTCTGGTTTTTCCTTGACCCATATTCAACTGCATAATAGAGTTCGGATGATCAATCAACGTTTGTGCTATTTTGTATTGATTAGCTCGAATCTGAATAGTATTCTCCACTTCAAATACCAACCAATAAGGATGATCTTCACACTTCCACTCTCTCTTAGTCATCAAACACTGCACAACTTGCGAATGGTCGTCTTGGTGCAAGAAATTTAGCAATCTTTCAATCTTATCTTCCAAACAGCACATTTTTAGGTAACTGATGATGCGAGTGTGAAGTGCAGAAATTTGATACTCTGAGAGATGTGGATTGATAATCGAGATTATACTGATATCAACTGCCATTTTCATGATATCGTCAAGAGTGAATGTTGGGGTTATTCCAGATAAAGTTTTTAGTATAAATTCATTTTGAACTGAAGTTGGCCTTAAATTACAATAATCTATAATTGAAGTTTCCAAATCAATCCGATTTTCTTTAACAGAGATTTCAATTTCATCAAGATAATTTTTTAATGATTCAACTTGTGATAAATGTTGTACTTTGGATTTTTGGTGTGTTTTCCAACTCTCCTTTTGAACTTCTGTAATTTTTCTATTCAATTTGGTTTGATTTACCTCGAAACTATTGATAGGAAACGATGCAAACTTTCTGTTAGATTCTGCAACGAAAGATGATAGTTCCTTTTCAATCTTTTCAACAAACCCGGTCGGAATGTTAGATGGTTGTAAATCTGCCACACTATCGAAGCACTTCGAATTTGCATTTTCAAAAGCAGTGTTCGACTGCGTTCCAAGATATTCTTGCAATTGAAACGGTTTAAAAGAACGACGAAAATGATTCCACCAATGTTTTTGATTATTCTCACAACATGCCGATGCAGCATCACCTTGTGATATTTTAGATAAGCCTAAAGGAATATGATCTGTCATTTTACTGTCAAACAGGAATTTCATTCTAAAGGAGTCATCATACAATTTGACACACAAAACAGTCAAAGCGGGTTCCAAAGAAGAAAATTCTATTAAGTTGTTGACCTTGAGTATTTCTGAATTGGTCAAGGGTCTATTCAATTGGCAGCGATATACTAGTTCCATAGCTGCCTCAGTACCTGTCATTCGAAGCCTTTTATCTGCCATGAAAATAGATGACGCAGCGTATATCACAGCCAATTGAAGTCTTGATTCAATAGTTGAAGCCAGAAATGTATCAGAACGCTGATTAAGATTATAAGTCATAAAGTTGTATTTAGAATTCATATCATCGTCCAGTTGAATGAATATTCTGTTTTCTGATTTGATGATTTTTCCATTTGGAACAATTAATTTATACATTGGAGCCAATTTATCGCACCCTGATTTACGTTCTAATAGAAGGTAATGGTCAAAGAATGGTAAAAAGTTGCTAAGCCTTTGGTTATTTGCAAGTTTATAATCTTGGTATTCAATACTTGACACTTCCAACTCTTCTGTATCTGGGTTTACTGATAAGCAGAACGACAATCCAAATCGTACCAATGAAAATTTAATTTTGTGTTCACCTTTAGACTTTAGGATGTGAATGTACTTCAATGATTCGAACTTTTGAAGAACTTCAATTATTGTACAATCACTTGATCGAAGATGGAAAGCCAATAAATTCGTTTTGGTGTTAAATATTTCATCGAGCTCCAGGTTTATCATTGATTTTGCAACTTGAAAGCACATAGGATGCGGTAGTTCGTTGAAATCGATATAGTAATATATATCCCGATTGCGGAAATAATGGTCGCGAAATATCATTATTCCCTTGGATTCATTAAACCAGTGAGAAAACGGTAAGTTGAGCCCCACTGGCAAATCACTGAACCATTGTAGTCGATTTCCAAAGTCAATTAGTTCCCATCTTGAGTTAGTCTTCCGTTCGTTTTCGACAATCAAAAGATATTCGTCAACAATTGTAAAATCGTAGTATATGGAATCATCAACAGCCATTGTAGTAGTCAAAGTATCATTTTTCTTAATTACTTCAAAGTCCCGGTCTTTGAACGTTTTCAAGTAAAGTGGATTGGAGAGAATGTCATCGGGAAGACTACAGGGTGGTAATCCATCAACAAGAAAAACTCCTGAGTAGACATTAAACATATAGAAATGATCATCATCGTTAGCTTCGAAGGTGTTCAGGTTTGCATGTCCATTGACACTAATCATTGCCCAAGATACATCTGAGTTTAACTGTTGATGGATTAACTGAATGCAACCTGTTAACGCAGTAGGGTTTTCACTAATACATTCACACAGCTGAGAGCAATGTTTAGCCATAATAACACCAATTGCTGTTTGCAGTGAATCTATTTCCTCCATTAAATCACTGTCGCATGCGTAAAGACAACTATTTTGATACTTGGTAATTTGACTGATTATGGTTATCATATCTACCATTTCTAAATCGTAAAAAGAATACGGAATAATGGCATATCCAATCATTAAGCACTCCATGGCCCTGAGATATAATAACCTTGACGGGCAGTCCTCAGAATCCATTTGAGTCCGGGTCTCTGTAGCCCAATCTTGAGCAATCTGCGAACACATTCTAGGGAGATAACGATAGAATGAATCAAAATCGGCAATATAAGCACAAATATCGGAAAGAACAGACAAATTCTTGTATTTGCTTCTGTTTTGCTTAAGAATAGCCAAGATATCTTCAAGGCTTGAAGCGAGCAACGGTAATCCTTTAACCAAGTCTCTTTTCCATTCAAAACCTTCACGTTCCGAAAGGGGACCAACTTGATATAGCGCCTGTTTAATTGAAACTTTTACGAGATTTATATCGAATGGAACATTATCTGCAGTTAAAATGTCTATTAATTTTCTAATCTGCTGATTTGGAAATGATCGCAAAGATCCAACGGCATAAAATTGAAGTTTAGTCAACTTGTTTGGCTTGAATTCCAACTGTGAAAAAACATAGTTTCCCCGACTGGATGAATATGTGCCTGTATCTGGAAAATCAATAACCCATTGAAGCTTATCATCTGAAATTGTTTCCGAAAAGAATATTTGTGTCCATTTCATGTCGGAATGAAACCAGTTAAATCCCTCTGATACATGTAAAAAAGATTCGAACTGGTCGGGATACCAACTGATTTGGGACACGTCGGAAATATTGTCAATGGTTTTTGGACCAAATGAAATAGGCACGACCATATTCTTAGGGCAAATCAAATAATTTAGATTAGGCGAAGATCTGTTCGAGTAAGTTTGATAGTGATGAGCCCAAGTTCTTCCAATAGAAGGCAATTTCAAAGTTTTAATATAATTGTGATATTCTTCGGATTTTTGACCTTTCCAATTTAGATCGGTCAGCTTAGATTGAGCCATAAGACAAAACTTGGAGAATATGTTCAGTTCGCTTGTTAAAAATAAAAGACCAAGAATTTTCAATGCTTCTTTTTCGACACTTGGTAGCGGAGATATTATAAAATTGGGTGATACAATAACTTGAGCTATTTGATGCGCTTTAGCCGCCTCCAATTGTGAAAGATGATCCAAATTTGATTTGAGAGATTGTAATTCTTTGTCTATACCATCCAAATATCTTTTACCATGGCGACCACGAATAGCATCTTGAAATTTATTGTACTGGATATCTCTTTCATTGATGGCTTTATTCTTTTGGAATGATATAGTTGCATGTTCAGCTCGCAGTTGAGCCGCCTTTGATTTTTTAACTGAAACTACCTTCATATAATCTTCTTTCTGTTTCTTGATTCTTAATTTTTCAGCTCTATAGCTTGCTGTAATAGCAGAACTTGACTTTGCGAAATCCAAACCAAATTGAAACGTGCCTTGTTGTATTTCCAAAGAGAATATGGTACTTTCTTTTAAAGAGTATGAGTCAATATAATCGGTTAATATTTTAAGAGCATTTCGGGATATTTCTGTATCTAACACACAAATGCGCATATCATTGGAATTAATAGGAAGTGCATAATCTCTTAGTAAATAACAATCGATCAAGCATTGACGATGGATCAGACAACAAGATAGCCAGTACACAATGAGCCTCTCACTATGGTGTTTGACAATCATAACATCTTTTGTTGTAGATGAAGAAATCCATTCATTAAAACTTTTTTCATAAATTTCAATGATATTATTTAGAGTGGAAATAATATCTGTACCGAATGGCCATAGTGGGTCTGAAAGATAATTAGCGTTTTTATAAAAGAAGGTTTGAATGGTCGTAATAATCAAAGTATCCTTGTTGTCGTTCTTGAAGAGTTCGATAGTAGTGAGCCAATTCGACAACTCTCTGAATTCTTTTGTATCACCTAATATAGGAATGTATCCTATATTTCCCAAAGAACGATTTCGAACCTCTAAGGGATCTGATACGGTATTAAATGCGCGCAAGGGTGTCACTGAAGGTAAATCGGGATAGATCAGCTGGTCAGTCAGGTTTGCTAAGACGACCTCTGCTACTTTACATTCAGAAAATGAGTGCAACATATCCTCAATTTTCTGACGGAAAATTTTTAATGGTTTTTCAAGATGATTGAAGTCAATGTTCCGTAATGCCAGAAACTGACGCGCTTCTACTACTGCACAGTTATATATGACTAAGGTGTTGTTGATTTCACTCTGAGACAAGGTGGATGGGTGTACAGTGTTTAGATACTTTTGAAGGACATCGAGATGGAAATAAAACATCACTTTTTGGGCTGCTATTCCAAGAGCATCTTTCATTACGGCTTTTACAAGATGCCAACACGTATTTCGACCGATACCTCCAGTATGAAGCCCTAACTTATCAAGACAATTTGACACATACCAACATCAGTAGTACCACCACGGGGCATGTACTCCTCGCTTTCTTCTATTACACAATCAATAAGGGAGCAGATAAAGCTAGGCGTTTTTTGATGGCCCCCACCCTTATTGAGGGCAGAACGTTTGTCACCAGTTTTGGTAGTAGCTTTATCATAAAGAGTATCAAAATCCTTCAAAAACTTTGGTAGGTCAGATGTATGTCCACGAACTCCAAATGAGTACGATGTTGGTACTGAGATGTGGGGGGCATTCTCTGATAACGTTAGTTTCACTCTGGTTGCGAATTCCCATTTGTCTAGTGCGATACTTCTGATTATATACACATCAACGTCTTTGTGTTCAATTAGAATACTTGGAATAAGAAATAGTTTTAAACTTACACACAACCGTAAGGTGCAAACGCAAGAACAAAAACAGCATCTTCAGTCTGCTCAAAGAGTTGTAGGTTCTTACGATCGTATACTATGTTTGTGGCAAATAGTTTGAATTTTTTAAGGTCCAGCGCATTTAAAAGGTCCACAGGGAACATATCATTCTGATGATTAAAACAATTATGAACTAACCTCCCACAGTGATTCTGAGAACGCGATTATGCATTTCAAGTACTTATGCAGCATATCGTTACTTTGATTTGAATAAGCGGCAAGGTGAGGAAACTCGTATATTCCATTCAAGAAATCAGAGTCTGTGATGTACTTTTGGTCGCCCACTTCAGCATCAATATCCATACCTATACTCATAATCAATCATTAATTTTCAAACCATTTAAGAGATCTTTTGACGTTTGACATTAGTCTATTGTGTGAAAAAGGTATTAAAAAAAATCCGAAATGAACATGGTGGACAATCGGTGTTTCGCTTCAAGGTTTAAGTACCACCAATAGATGGTTTTAGAAAGTTTAAAAAATGTAACTAAATTAAGCTTTCTAGTTCATGAATGAGAATGTTTATAACTTTCTATCTCTTTAATGACACATTCTCCTCCTAGGAAGTTTCTGAATATGGTTAATCCAATAGTCTGTAATGGAACTGTTATAGCTACTTGTAAAAAGGGTGTCATGGAAGAATCATCGAAGTACTGTGGTACGTGTAGGACGAATATCAGGCGGTTGAAGACAACAATTTGCAAATACTGGAATAACCGTACATTAGATCCAACTGCACTAGAACAATATAGAGAAGAGTTAATGCAGAGGGATGAGAAAAATCTTGTTAATATCGTTAACCACTGTAGAATGGATCCAAAGGAGGCCATTGAACGGATTACTAAATGGAAAATGAAGGAGGAGGGGATGAAAGTACTTTGGTATAATCCTGTCCCAGCAGAAATTATTAATTGGGAACATTCCGCAAGATCCAAAGACGACGCGCCAAAGAAAACGGGTCAAGAGTCTCCAAAGATGATAAAAGAGGTACTCGACTGTGCGAAAGGGTGGTGAATAGAGCAACACTTAGCTGTCAAACCCCCAAAAAAGTAGAATGTGTCCTAAACGCAAGGTAATCTACGATACTGCGGATAAGAGCTAGAAGGAAAGGTCGCAACAAAAGGATACTAAAAGGGAACAAAGGAAGAAAGAGTTTCAGATGGCCCATCTGGTAAAAGATGGAAACGCAGACTCCCATTTATTACAAAAATCGCATTTTATCTACCACTTCGAGGTATTCATCCACATAGTTTTGCTCTTTCCTTTTGTCAGCTTGGAAGCCATCGACTATCACATCATGGGCAATTTTCATTTCCTTTGTAATTGCAGCTGTTATCTTTCTGTTTTTAATTCCACCTTCACGAAAATAGGAAACAATACCAGCATCATTTACACTATCTCTGTAGTAATCAATCATATACGACCTTACACCTTTGAATTTTTTATAGTTAATCCATGGCAATGTCGGGTTTAGGTTTACAGATTTGTTAATATTGAGACTGATCCAATCAATAATGTTCTGTTTCTCAGAACTCTTACCAAGTTTTAATACATCATAAACATCTCGGAAGATATGCACCTCCATTATATGATCCGTTTCGAAGAAACCCTTTTCCAATTTGGTATCTCTATATCTGTCGATAACAGGAAAAGATTCTCTAACCAGTGGGATTCTGAATATCGAAGTATCTGTTATATTTCCCTTCAATTCGGGATCATGTAATGGTATACAATATTTATCACCAAATTCTCGAACCTTTGAATTGCACCTGTACCCATCTTTACGTAAACCTTGACATGTTCCGAGTTGATTGAATGCGTTGTTGCTCATTGAATTTGTTAAAGATTTAATGAGTTAAGGCAAGAATAAGAACGAACAAGTTGCAATTAAAAAATGCCAAATGCAAAATGTGAAATTATGAATCGATTGTAACGGTTTGTGACTGATCAAAGGACACAGACTCTTCAATTTGTTCTTTGAAGAATCATGGTAGAAGGCAAAAGTCCAATATGGAAACGACCAATGGATCTGATGGTATTCTCTTTCTTTCTGTGTCATATCCCAATTACGATTCTATTTGCACCTCAGGTTGTATTACCTCCTGATATGAGAGATGTATGGATTCCAGAGTCTTTCAAGTTAATTTTACTCAACAGTGTAGAATTGACTGGTGATCCTATCTTAGCCATGGCTATCCATGGTCGTCCAACATGGATAGCATGGGTGATGGCAGGTATTGATAACGTATCGAAATAACAGAAACAGGAGAGTTGTTATTTCAATTGCCATTCTTTTTTTACGCTTGCTATTGTCTAATGAAGAACGTGGATATGCGAATGGCTTGTGTGGTGTATACAACACACGTTTTGACAACGATGATGCCAGTAGTAGGACAGTTGATGAGCAGTAGCGGAGAGTGGAAGCAAGTGATAGGATGGCAGTTGATGTACATGTAAGTACACATAGTAACATTAGGCCATTTTGGATCATGTAAGGAACAATGTCAGTAATCCCGAATAGGCCCATAGTAGCCAGTGTCGTTCAAGTACACAACGAGAGTCAAAGGAAAACAATTAATTGATACTCTAGTTTACAGATGATTAATAAATAGTTTGTAACATCGTTGTTTTTGAATTATTTTATAGCTTTTTTTAATATGGTTTGGAACCCAACACAGCACTTTCATAACTCAGTATAGCAATTCTTACCTATACTAGTAACAAACCTTACGTCACTAGAACCAATACTCTTCACTAATGGTAGTCTAATCCACCATAAGAAACGTGTTTGGTGAAACATGTCAGTGTCCCTTTGATTTGATTGGTCCCTTATATAATTTATACTCGTCCCTTTTTTATTCCTTCTTTCTTACTCCTTTTCTCATGAACGTCACCCCAAGAACTAACATTGACGGTGCTCATCAGCAAGGTGTTTTTGTAAAGGCCGGTGCCAGACTTTCTTCCTCAAAGTCACTGTTTGCCTACAAACGTTTCTACCTTGTATCGGCCATTGCTGTTGCATTTGTTGCGTACGATTGGATCCCCAATGGATCCTCTCTCGGTCTCATCAAGCAGAAGCTTGTTTCCTCATTCACTGCATTCTCTTACCTGCCTTCTGGTTTCCAATTCGTCATGATCTCGTCCTTGATCATCTCTTTGTACTTTTTGGCCACCTCCGGAAGTTTCTATGCTCGTTTTGCCTACAATTGCTTTATCAAGCCGTTCTTTCATAAAAAGAGATCTGGTATCGATTCTAATGAACATCAAGAACGACTTGAAGAGTTTTACGCTGGCCAAGCTGATATCTACGATGTTACTCGTCGTCGTTTATTACGTGGAAGAAGTACCATGTTAAAACTTTGCGCTGCTCAATTACGTCAAGTCTATCCTTGTAGTTTTACTCCTGTTTACAAAGGTGATCGATTCGGTTTACAAGAAGAACACCCACATTCTCCTCCTTTATCACCAACTTTTCTTTCAAATGCTGGTAAACGTTTTGCTTGGATCGATGTGGGAGGTGGTACTGGTGAAAACATTGAACGTATGAATTCATTTTTCCCAATCTCCAATTTTGAACGAGTGTACTTGGTTGATATTACTCCTTCCCTTTGTGAAATCGCCAGAGAACGTTTCGCTCGTCTCGGCTGGACCAACGTGAAAGTTTTATGTTTGGATGCTGCCAATTTTGAAATCCCAGCTGAAGATGGCGATGATCTCGATATTGCGCTCATTACAATGTCTTACTCTCTAACTATGATTGAAACCTTTTATCCTATTATTGATCGTTTGGCTCAAGTTTTAGCTCCTAGTGGAATCTTTGGAGTATCTGATTTTTATGTTTCTGCAAAACGATCTGCTGATCCTACTCGTCAACTCAGTTGGTTAATGCGATGGTTCTGGGCTATTTGGTTCGATCAAGATAATGTTTACCTTTCTCCTGGTCGTCGTGAATATCTTGAACACAAGTTCAAAACCATTAAAACTTTGAATTCCCTAAACACCTTCATTAAACCTTTTGTAAAAATTCCTTTCTATGTTTGGGTGGGTGCTCAAAAAGGTATTTTAAATGTAATTCATTTTAGCCGCATTACCAAATCGTCTTACCGACTTTTCTTTGGACGCTAAACCAGTGCCAAATGTTGACATACCCGATGATATTTCGATTGCATCTGATGATATGGAACCTGAAACAACTGCTGTCGAAACTATTGCTAAAAAAGAAACATTATTGGTGAATGATGACCATATTCATGGTCAAGGTCTGAGATGGAGACAACACTTTGATTTAAAACTGATTGACCGTTTCAGTACTTATATCTATGCATTTGCTTGGGAAGATCCTAGAGTCGATTTGGAATTCTTGGAATTAAAACCTGAAGATCATATGTTTGTTATTACTTCTGGTGGTTGTAATGTTCTGGAATACGCAATCAAAGTTGGTCCTGAGCGGTAATCTTGTTTTTTGTCTTATTTCTAGTATTCATTCCGTTGACTTGAATCCTTGTCAAAACCACATGCTTGAATTGAAATTGGCTTCTTTAACATCACTTTGTTACGATGATTATTGGAAATTATTGGGTGAAGGTTATATTGAAAACTTCCCTACTTTATTGGATACTCATCTTTCACCAAACATGTCCCCTTATGCTTATGATTTCTGGAAAAAGACCGGTAATTTCAAGAGTCTTTTCAAAACTGGTTGTTCTGGTTTGGCTATCAAGGTCTTTAATTTTGTTATTACTCTCCGTCGTTTGCAACCTATTGTTGAACGTATGTGTCATGCTGAAACATTGGAAATCCAAAATAAGATTTGGAAAGAAGAATTGCGTCCTCATTTATTGAACAAATGGTTAATTCATATCCTTAATAATGATCGGTTCTTGTGGGGAGCACTTGGAGTTCCTCCAGCACAAATGCAGATGTTATTGGAAGAAGGTAAGAGTAGTATACCATTAATGTTTCAGGTTCTGCTCATACATATATGGTTAATACCTTGGACCCTGTAATTGAAAATTCATTGTTGAGAGATGATAACTACTTTTTCTACATGCCTTTAATGTTAAAATATAACAAGGATGCACCTGGAAACCCTGCTTATCTATCTAAAGAAGGGTATGATTTATTGTTGGCAGAACCACATCGACTTGATGCCATCAAGATCCATACTGATTACATTACCAACGTTTTAGCCACCATTCCGGACAATGACCTTACCAAAGTTATCCTCATGGATCACCTTGATTGGTTCTCTGAACAAGATGCACGAACTGAAATCGAAGCAGTACACAAGAAGATGAAGAAGGGTGGTATGGTCTTTTGGCGTAGTGCTGGTAAAGCCCCATGGTACAACTCTATCTTCCAAAGCACTGGATTTGAAATTCAAGTTTGTCAAGTCCGTGAAGGAGAAACGATGTATATTGATCGTGTCAATATGTATGCGTCATTCTGGAAAGGTACCAAACTTTAGTGTTGTTGCATTAAATATATGTGTCATTATCCATCAATTTATTGTGTCGTTTTGCTCTTACTTAGGTACTAAAAAGTATAGTTTGGATTCGATGTGAAGTGGTATATATTAACAACCAGTATAGCTTAAGAGTTCCAAAACCATGACTTTTCAGCCGGTTTTGGTTCAGCTTCAACAGAGTTTACACTATCCACACCACCATTGGCTTTCAAAGGACTTGAAGTACCTGCCGTTGGACTAGGTAAAGGTATATCTTTTCTTTCGGTAGTCTCATTTTGCAAGAAACTAATCCACATATCCATAAAATTCTAATTATAAGAACAAATAACTTACTTCAGCATTTTGTGGTAATTGAGTTGATCTTGGACTGATAGATACGTTAGGTGCCCGAATCAATCCCAATTTAGCTTTATCCAAATCATTTAATTTCAAAATTGTAGAAATTAATCCCAAAATTTCAAATCGTTTACGATCTCCATGTGGTGAAGTAACAAATCCAATAATTAAATTAGTAATTAATGCTCTAAATATAATGAATAGAACTAATTTACTTGTCTACTGAATCTTCTGATGTTGTTGATCTCATTCTTCGCATTGCTTCTGATAAATGAGATTGTAATTGTATAACATCATGTCTTAATTGACCAATAATTTCATTTTTTTCTTTTAATTCTATTTCAATATTTGTTTTTAAATTTGATTGAAGATTTTCTTGATATTCTTTTAATTGAATCTATAAAAAAAAAGAATCATTAATTTTTTGTTAGAATTCGCATACCATTGCATTATTGTACAAGTTTTCAAATTCATTTGATTTTTGTTGTAATTCATTAATATTCTTTTGTAATAATAAAACTGTTTCTTCAATTTCCATTTGTTTCGCTATACATTAAGATCGAAATTCTGTTACAAGATTCAAATTGAGACAGTACCTGTTGCAAGTTTTGAATTGATAATTGATCTTGTTGGGATTTAGTTTTTAATCCTTCAATGATGGATAATTGTTTTGATAAGTCAGATTTCATTTCTAAAATCAATTCTTGTTCAGATTCTCGTTGATCATTATCTTGATTGATGAGTTGTTGCCATTCATCTCTTTCATTTTCAAATTCAATTACTTGTTTTTTGTATTCTTCAATAGTGGATTGTAATGCTAAAGAATCTTGTGTAAAATTATCTTCAACTTCAATCAAATAGTTTCTTAATCTTTGTAATTCAATATCACTCTTTTGGTTTTGTTCGGTTAACTGTTCAATACGAGTTTGTAAATGATTCAGATGTGTATCTTTTTCTTTATCAAGTTGATTGTCATATTGGACATTATGCTTTAATTGTTGATCAAATTCTTGGATTTGATTTCTCAAAACTTCATTTTCTTCCGTTGTTTGTAATAATACATTTCGTAACCTTTCTGATTCCGCCATTTCAGTTTGAATTTTAACAGATACTGCAGACTTTATATTTTTCATCTGTTCAATCAAGTTATTTCGTTCTTGATCAAGATTTTGATTTTCTAATGATAAATTTTCCATAACTGATTGCAATTCAACACAATTTCGTTCTAATTCCATGCATTGTGCTTTATATTCTTCACGTTCAGTTATAACTATATTTAACTGATTTGAAACTACTTTGTTAAATATTGGATTCAATTACCTTCGTTTTGATTATCAAGCATAGTTTGATATTCTGATAATTGAGATTGTAACTCTTGAATCAACATATTTAATCTATCGATTTCTATTCTAAAACTCTCATTTTCCATGGCAATTTGTTCAACATCAACTTGACCATTCATTTCATTGGAATTTGAATTGTCTTGCAATTTTTGTTGGAGTGTTTCTATTTCATAATCTTTGGAAGTTAACAGCTGGTTCAACTCATCAACAGTAGTTTGGATATTTGAATCTGGCATTGTATTTGAAAGTTTTAGTTGCAATTCATCAATATCTATTTCAAGTTGATTGATTAAATGATCCTTTTCAGCAATGGTTTCTAGTTTACTGTTGAGATTTTGTTTTTCAACCTCCAAATCTTTTTTCAAATGTTGTATTTCGATTTGAAGTGTTTTAATAGTATCTTCATGTTGTTCAACTAAACCATTGACTTTCTCAATATCTTCAGATGAATTCACCAAATCAGAAAATTCTAATTCTCGCTGTTGCAACATTGTCTCTAAAGCAATAATTCTTTTCTCTTTTTGATCTGATTCTTTTTGTAACTCGACATTGACTTTTTTCAAAGATTCTAATGTTGATTGTGTGGTTTCAATCTCATGCTCCAGGAATGTAACTGTTGTCACTTGTTCTGATAAATTAGTAATTGAAAGATCATGTGATTTCAAATTGTTTTTAATTTGTTCTTGTAAATCTCGAATTTTGATTTCCAAATCTTTAATGACTTCATCTTTTTGCAATAAAAATTCAGTTGGATCTGAATCATCTAGTTGGTTTTGAAGTTCTTTAATTTGGAGTTGAAGTTCATCAATAAATTGATTTTTTTCAACCATTTGCAACTCTACGTCCCCACCATTGCTCAAGTCCATATCCGCGAGGCGTGCTTCAAGATCTCTAATCTTGGTTTCTCTTTCTTCTACTTTCGAGTCATTCAACTCATTTTTAGCCTTGAAATCCCGCAACTCTTTCAATTCATTTTCAATTGCAGCATATTCAGTTGTTAATTGTTGTAATTGTGCATTCAAATCTACAATAATACTATCCTGCTCTGATATCATCAACTCTTGCTCTCCCTGGATATTTTGCATTGATTGGAATTGTTTAGAAAGTGAAGTTTGTTTGTCTTCAAAAAATTCTTTGGTCTCTAGAGCTTCATTTAGTCGCAGAGTTAAGTCTTCAACTTGATTTTTCCACACAATTTCTTTTTGGGAATATTCATTTAAGGTTTCCTTCAAGGAGACTAACAATTCATCATTTGAATGAATATCTTTCGTAATTTGTTTCAAATTCTCTATTTCAAGACCAAGTGATTTTTCATTTTCAGTAGAGATTTGTAACTTTTCTTTGATAATTGATAATTCTTCCAGATAAGCTGATTGATCTGCCTCTTTTTCAGTTGAATTGCTAGATTGGATCTGTAAGTGTGAAATTTGTTCAGTCAACTTCACATTTTCGCTTTCTAAACTCTTCAAGGTTGCTTTATTTTGTTTATTTTCCATCACAATCTGCTTTAATGTGTTCTTCAACTTTTGATTGTCTAATTTTAACTGGTCGCTTGAACTTTCATCAGTTTCTGATTTATTCTTTATGGAATTCAATTCAACTTTGAGTGCTTCGATATCCAATGATAGTTGAGTATTCTGTAATTGTAAGCCTTCTATGTTGGATAGATGGCCGTCGATTTCTTTTCTTAATTCAATTTCAATGTCATCATGGGTATTATTCTCTTTAGCTTGCAATTGATCTTTTAACTGATCATTATCAAACTGTAGAGATTCAAGAGTATTTTGTATATTGGAAAAATCACTTTCAAATGATTCTAATTTGACCTTTAATTGATCATTCTCCAATTTCAAAGGTGTTAAAGTTTCCTGCAAAGTGTTAATTTCGTCGTTAAAGGTCTCCAGTTTTTCATTTAAAGACCTATTCTCGTTGCCAACGTTTTCTACAATCTCTTTAAGTTGATTGTTCTGCAATTCCAAATCATTGATTTGTTGGATATGCGCTTCAAAATCAGTTTGAACGTTTCTCATTTCATTTGCTTGATTTGTAACAGAAGTTACAGTTTCCTTCAGTTCAACATTCTCTTTTGACAAGGAATCAACTACTAATTGCAATTCGGTGTATTCAGTTTGTAAATCAAAGAAACGAGATTGTAAATCATCAGTGGATTCAGGGTTGTGAAGTTGATTGATTTGCTCACTTAGTAGTTCATTCTTTTTGATTAATTCATCATTTGAAGTCAGGAGTCGTTTGATTTTATCAGCAGCCATTGTCTTTACTTTATTGATTAGTTGATTTAGTTCTTGTTCTTTTTGTAGCCATTCCGTTTCTTTCTGAATGAATTCCTGGTTGATTGAATTAGCAGTTTGAACACTAAAAGAATCAACAAATACTATTCAATACTTTAATTTTAAAGATTCATTTTCTAGTATTAAAACCTCCAGATTATCAGTTCCATTTCTGATTGCTTTCTCTACTGGTTGATTATTTTGATCGTCATCGAGAGCAGTGTCAGCAAATGCTTGAACTTGGTTTTGAACTTGCTGAGCAATATTCCCCAAGTTTGAAATCCAAGACATTTAATTGCGTATCTTATTGTTTTCACGTATGAAAAATTTCACCCTTCAATACTCAAAGACAATGAAAACCAACGTAATCCTTACTGAATACGCAATCAAAGAGTTCTGTGGATTCGTTCTATTTGGTACTCATCAAAACTAAAAAGAATTTCATATGGAAAACATAAATGTTTATTGTTCAATGACTTAGAATTTGTTATAGGCCAACAAGTTCGGAGCTCCGTTAAGAGTACCAGTAATCTTATTTGGAGTAGCAATGGAAGTAATGAATGATTT
>MU621436.1:3774-17324 GCA_025399215.1 Globomyces pollinis-pini | reverse complement strand
CTGTTATCGCTGATGACCATTAGTATCTCTTCGCAAACAATATATTGATTTAAATGATTCTTCTTTTTTAAAATTTTGAGGGGCTTTTAGATTTTAATAAGTGATGTCTAGATAATGTACAGAATGGAACATTTTAAGCAAGAAAAGAGATTTATTTAACTACAACTTTGAAGTCAGACGGTTGGAAACTAAACGTTCGTTTCTTGTACAATTGACAAACGATCCAGCAATAGAATCATCGATTATGGTTCGCATGAGCGCATCTAGTGCTACGGGATTTACATCGGTTTCGCTTTGATGTGTGGAGATCGTATTGACGCGAATATTGCTTCGTTTTGAATAATTTATAGATTGGGTTAGACGGATGGCCTAAGGAGGTTAGCTTGGGTAATTAATCATACAGATTCTGTAACTTCGTCTGACAGGTCTAATGTTGATTGCAAATTTAGAATGTTAATAATAACACCGGTGGATTGTTTTTTGAAGATTTCCATTGCCAACAATGTACCTTGGGATAGATCATCCAGATTTTGATGGGTTTGGTCTTGACTAATTTGTTGAACATTGCAGAGTTGAGAACAATTCACCGCATTGTTACATACAATCTGATATTAAACATAAATTCAAAATTACATCGATAGACCCAAAGGCAGATTGAACAAAATCAAGTAAACTCTCAACATGATATTTTTGGGAGACGTCACAATATTTATAAGCTGCAGATCCAACACGACTAACATTAAAAATAAGACAAATTACTGAGAGTTCAACTGACTAGCAAGAATAGCTTGTTGTTCATCCTGGTTGGCCAAAATAACGAATGCTCCAGCATTTACCAATCGATGCGCCAACGCATTGCCAAGCTTTGAAGGAGAACCTAGAGTTTAAACACAACATATTTTACCAGTAATAACGACGTTTTTTCCTTTGACTAACATAATTAATTATTAAAGACTATTCAGTACTCGAATTTGAAATGTTTATTCCGACGTTCTCATGATCATCGTGCCCCCGCCTACAGTGGCCATGTCATCAAACGTGGGTTTCAACAGCTTTTATGTAAAACTAACGAGTTGAATATTCAACTACTTTATTAATTGATTTGTAATTCGCGATTTGATTCGGTTGTTCAATCGCCTTCTAAGTTGTGTATTTCATTGAATTTTTTTTCATTTTGATTGAACTTGGATGGTGAAGCGAGGAGGAAAGACTAGAGGCAATGGACAGCCAGATATGACTGGATCGGAAATGGCTGGCCTGGTGCTAGGTGCAATTATCATTGTTGCATTTGTTGGATATTTTATCTATTACAAGTATCGACAGAGTAAAAAATACGTACAAACAAATCCATATGTTGCAACAATAAGCTTGCAAGAAAGATACGGTGGGTTAGAAAAGAAGGCAGTCTCAATAGACGAACTGCCTACTGAGCAGTTGATACTCTTACATCGTGATGGCAAATTAAATGACAATACAGTGGAAAAGTTACGAAATGAAGGTCGTTTACCACTACCGGATGGAACATTCAAACTTCAAAAGCCAAAACCGATTGTCAATATATTTGCACAAAGCAATCAAAGTAAGACAGACTCAAAAGCATCATCTAAAGAGAGTGAAGGTGCTCCTAAAAAGCGAACTGGAAAAAAGAGATTCAAAAAGAAGTAAATGCTGTTGAATTCGATACACTTTGTTTGATTCTTATTGGAATAAATACTAGAATTACAAATATCAGATTTGGTCTTTTTGGATGTATTCAGATTTATTTCTAGAATTGAATTCTACCATTTAGTTAAAGCAACTCCACTAAACTGTTGTGAACTGTAGTGGCAAACCACATATCTTTTGGTAGTTCCACAACCTATTGCAGTCAAACCAGGATATAGCATTTGGGTAAAATGACCATATGACATGAAATTGCCCTCGCCAATTTTTTCTCCATTGTAATTGACTCTTTCTGCATACCACATTCTGGCTGCATCAGCACATGGGCCAGGTCCCATGTACAGATTTTCTCCAACAGGCTGTTGAGAGTGCTCCCATTTACTAGTGTTTTGAAGATATGTCGCATAATCTAATGCGGATTGAGCGAGAACTGGATCCCAAGTTACTGCATTGAGACCAACTTTGGTACGCGCATCACTATGAATCTTTAAGCATTCATCATCTTGAGGTGCAAGAGGTAGGGTATTAGCTTTAAACAAGTATCCACCCTCTTGAGTAACACCATAGATAGATGTCTTGCCCACTGAGATACTGATAAGATCCGCACCTGTCTCTTTAACCCATTCGTTACTTCCTAATCGTCGGTAAATCTCTTTGGAAGAATGTAGCGCATAAACACCACCAGATCCCACGCTTATTTGTGTAAACTGACCAGGGTGAGATACCAATTGCCCACTGGCAGATGGAAGTTCACTGCGCATTACTCTTCCTGCAGTATCAACTCCCCATAGTTGATTTCTAGACACGGACACTTGCTTTAACTGATTCCATCTTCTCCAGTCGTTGTTGTAGAAAAAGAATAATCCTCCACCAGGATGCGTACCCCAAACTTCATACTCTCCTGACCCACATTCAATTGTTGACAAGGTTCCTGAAACGCGCTGCCATTTGAAAGAACCCCAAACAGGCCCAATTGAACGGAAGATCGACCCATCTTTTTGAAGACCCCAGGCTACGCCATTATTACAAGCAGCAACCATGGAAAGTGTGGTATCAGGTACTTGCCGAAGTGCACCGGTAGCAGGATTAAAAGTTATCACTTCATCGTTGTTGTTCACCCCAATCACTAGTTGTTCATCATCTGACACGGAGATTTGTTTCCAAGTTGAACCAGGAAGACGTTGCCAATTAATAGATGCTTCAACTACAAATAGCAATGCAGATATTCCTTTCAATAGTTGCATAATAAATCCATCCCGACATTTTCGATATCACATTTAAATGGATTATGCCACACTGAATTTGGAATCAATTTGGTTTGGGACCTGATTGAATGTTTCACGTGGACATTTCTATTGGTGAATCAATAAAAACACCGTAGCTATTACATCCAAACAATAAACAGAGGCATGATGAATAATGTCCGATATATTTAGATTCGTTTGAATGCTAGAATGGACATGAATATAGGAGATGCAGGTATCGTTTGTACGTTTTACGGCAAGGGAGATGTTGTAGGAATCGTTTGTACAAGCACACAATCACACACTCAAAGAAAGGCTGAAAAATACCGCTTTTCAATAGTCATGTATTCTATGCGATAGACTGGCTAGAATCAATACGAATCAGTGGAGAAGTGCTTGATATCAATCAAAGGTTTCATTCCAGCTGTTCACGCATTACAGAATCGAGCTCATATATATATATATATATATTATTGGATAGTATCAAATTATTCACTTCGTTTAGAGTCCTAAAATCGTTACAAATTTAAAGAACTTTACGAACATCCTAAATAGAAATCCAGCTAACTGTAGAATGAGCTTCAATTAAATTTTGACCTGCACATTGCCTTAGAAGCATTCGGACGCGAAACCGTGATTGAGTTCTTCTTTTGGATTGTGCAACCAAAAATGAAACTGTCTGAACACAAACCATCTGAGGGGTTTTCCCAAATAAAAAACATAGACATAGAGCAAATACGATGCCATTACATCGAATTGCAGGAGTAGAAAAGAAGTCTTATTTCATAAATTTCAAAGGCGTGTACTCAACGGAATTGCAAGACCATGTAAACCATTATCAAAGTACTAACTTCAGTTATCTATTACAGAATATGAAATTATGATAAATGATTTAAAGCAAACTATGCTACAATTAAAATTACTATTTCTATTATACCACTACATTTTGATTTTGGTTCTGGTGTCAATATTTGGGTTGTATTTCATTGCAGTTTCTGGAAATCAACCTGTTAATATGGCTAATATCACCTTTATTTTAATGTTCTTTACTGGTTGTGTTGTATTTCTTCTTTTCCAATATTTGTTGAAATTATTATACAGAAGAAGAGTAAGGCAGAAATATATTCATATTTTTAGGCATTATTTACTGGGCAACACTTGGCTTCAGTGTTAAATGAAGAATATACGAATCGAAAACTGGTATTTGTATTTTCAAACCTCCTGACAATTAATGGATCTTATATATGGGTAACATATTTCCAAGATTAATTCCAAGATTTTAACCATAAACATTGAAGATGAATTACACGAATTGCCAGTGTATCAATCGACAGATAATGCAGATAATCCACCACTTTATTCGGTAGCAATCGAAATTAATTCAGAGCAACCACAACATTAGATACTGTAGTCCTGCCTCGTTGACTATTCCGTTTCGTAATATAAAGATATCTTAATTTGGACATGATCTTGCATTAATTTTCAACTCGATACCATTGACAATTCACTCACAATACAACAATACGCACACATGAAAAGAGATCCAATGTAACTGGCATTTATTAATCACCACTTTTCTAAAACAGTATCCCTCATTTGGATAGTGTTGTATTGACAGGTCACATAGTTTTCTGAAACACCGCAACCAACAGAAGTAACGTCAGGATAAATGATTTGAGTATAATGCCCAGTTGCATAGTTTCTTCCAATAGGTTCCCCATTGTATTCTTTACGTTCATCTAACCAACTTTCGGTTGCAATAGCACAGCTGATTGCTAACCCACTTGACCAATACAAATTTTCTCCAAGTCCTGGTGTCATTGAGTGTTGAAACTTTCCAGAAGCTTGCATCACATTATTGTAGGCAGTTGCTGATTGTTGGAGTTGGGTATTCCAAACAAGTGGTTTTAAACCAAGTCCTACACGAGCTTTATTGTGGACGTTGAGGCATTCTTGTAGAGTAGCAGAAAGATTTCCCGGTTGCTCAACAACTGTTTGAGGTTTTGGAGGTTTGTTTTCGGCAGGTTTTGGTTTAGATTCTGTAGTCTTGGCCACATTAGTATCGTTACTAGTTGGTTTAACAGGAACAGACGTTGGTTTGGTAGCTGGAGCGGTTGTGGTTTTTGGGACTTTTGTTGGTTTTACGTGTCCAGATGGTACTTTGGTAGGGACAGGATAGCCTTTGCCGGTAGAGCCAGTCTTTCCAGCATTAGTTACACCTGAGCCTGTTGGGGGAGCATTGCCAACGTATCCACCTGAATGTGGGGATTTACACTTGTGTGGTAACGCATTGTTGAGTCCTAATAGTACCAACGTGAAGGTAAATTTATTCATCTAGTAATTCTATATATTCGTAAAAACAAATGATAAATCCTGTATTTAAATCATTCCCGCTTGGGCGTTGGCGACAAACATAGCGGGCAACTAGGGATCTTTAAGACTGAACATTTTATCTCAGAATTCTAATAATTCAACGAGAACTATACTGAAAGTCCACTCGATTTAGTTTTATCAGGTTAAATTAGCTTCTCATTACTCTTGGCATTCATAATACACAATTTATCAACAAGATGAGTGAAAATAAATCTCGTTTTGGACTTTTGCGTGTGACGTGGATGGATCGTGGCATCGGCAGACCAGGCATTTTCCGTGACTTTGCAAGCAATTTGCAACTTGTTTTCCACAATTTAATAAACCCAAAACATTCTTATCATGTAAACTTATGTTAGTGGCATATTCAATCGAATTGTATGCTTTTCATATTCACAGAGATGATAAAGATTTTCAGTGATATTAGATACGCACATGTTGACTAGAACCAATTGTTTGCTTATTGTAGTATCTTATTATTCACACGTTAAAACATCGAAATAAAGTCATGATTTGTTATTTATAATTTTGGAGCAACGGTATTTTTTTTACGGTTCAATGGAAAATCAATACCATATTGAGGAGTAATTCGAAGACAATCACCTTTTCAAATGAATAATAAAAAAACATACCAGCTAAAGTCTCATCTTCAATTCCCATAATAAATGCTTTGGTGACCCATTCAATGGGAACCCAGTTTTTGATTGGTACACCAGTTTCAATTGCTTTTTCAGTAAGTGCAGTTTTGACAAATGAAGGACAAATAGCATTTACTCGAATACCTTTAGCTTTCAAATGTGCTAACGATCTACTAAAATTCACAACCTATCAATATAAGCAATACAGATGTTATTACCCCTGACTTGGCAGCTGCATAAACAGGTTGTAAAGGAACAGGAACTAATCCTGCCAAAGAAGCCGTATTAAGAATAACACCACCACCACCATCTTTTTCAAATGCTTCGATAGCCAATCGAGTTCCTAATATCACTGCTGTCAAATCAATATCAATAACTCTCTTCCAATTATCTTGTACATTACTTTCAAATGGAATATTTTCACCAATTCCAGCATTATTGCATACAATCTATCAAATCAATCATTTATACGTATACATTAATTGTTCCAAATTTAGCCTTGGTGAATCGAAATAAATTCTGGAGATCCGATTTTTTAGTCACATCACAATGAAAGTAAGCGATTTTCCCAGGATAACTAAATCAATCAGCCATAGAAAGATATTACGATTGATTGAATTCCTGTTCCAATTCTTGACCAAGTTGATCATTAATATCAGCAATAACTACAAAAGTATCTCGTTGTAGTAATGCTTGAGTTAAATGTTTCCCAAATCCAGAGACTCCTCCTGCTAGATCAGTTGATGGATTGGTACCTGTGATGATAGCTGTCTTTCCTTCCAATTTCATTTCCAGTTTTTTTCTGTAACTTTTTGGTGGGATCAACTGATGTTCTTCAACTTATTCAATCGGCCGATATGCGATGAAACGAATTTCCCATGATGTGATGGGATTCACATTCAACTGGTAGTATGAAAAATTATTGTAAGAAGAGGATTGAATTGAATTCGAGTCTAAAGGTTTGATCGCGTATCCAAAGATGTATTCAAAAAACCTTGTTTGAGTAAAATCTCGGACGTTCATTTCCGAACACCATTAAAACAGATGTCACGATGACTGACATGACGGATGATGAATGAATCAACTGAGTCAAATTACATCCAAACTCCATTAACCATTTACTCTACACTTGGTTTGAGTAGATACTGTAATCTTACACAAACGACTAATACACAGGGTATCATTTTCATTTGACGCAATCTGTACTCTTATTATAATAAGTGTTTCTTAGTGAAAGTATTCGTTAACAGATTGGCTGGATTTAATAACCCAAAATAGCTTAGTGTGTTCGTATCATATTTCATTACAAAAAGAATAGAGAAAAATATGTATATTTTATCTTGCTTCAATACTAATAATGGTAATAGGTTCCTTTGGTCGATCAAACCGATCACATTTAGCATTCTCAATTCGATGAACCACATCCATTCCACCAGTACATCTTCCAAACACCGTATGTTTATTATCCAACCAAGGCTATACAAGTAAATAATAGAAAAATACTTACAGTTGCAGCAACGGTAATGAAAAATTGGGATCCATTGGTATTGGGTCCACAATTAGCCATGGAAATCATATAGGGTTGATCATGTTTGATTTGGGAATGGAATTCATCTTCAAATTCCGTACCCCACATGGATTGACCTCCAGTACCATCATTTAATGGATCACCCGTTTGGATCATAAATCCTTTAATACACCGATGGAAATTGTTCTTTTCGTAATAACCTAATATAGGTTATTTGTGCGGTTGATTACCTCTCTTTGCAAGTTCCACGAAATTTTTACATGCTTTTGGTGCAAATTCCGGATAGATTTTGATATAGATATCACCAAAGGTAGTATGAATAATAAATGAAGTTCCCATTTCTTCATGTTGGACAGTTGCTGCTGCCACCGTTTGTTCTTCTCGACTTGGTTTTTCATTAAAGACATCTCGAATCTGTCCAGATGCGGTATCAGGTTCACGTCTTGAAAACGAGTAAAATCGATTTTTCTTGTATGCAGTGCAAAAAATGGTAGGATCCATGGTTTCTGCTTCCTTCAATACTGAATTATCCGATGCCGCCATTTCCTAAACTATAAATGTAAACAATTCCATACCACAGTCACACGACTTTTCTTTTTAGGTGCTCCTTGATACAATACTAGATTCATAAATCGATTCGTTTCCCCCTTTCCAATCAAATGAGATACTTGATTTGTATAAATGTTCAGGACTTTGATTCCCAATAACGTAGGATACAATAAAAAGTAACCACTTTCATCAAATACTACAATAAACAGGATAAATCAAATACCAGCATTTACGGTTGAAGCTTGACCACCTTCAATTTTCTCGATTTCACGTTCAATTGCCAATCGTCTACCGAATTCCATATCATCAAATGTATGTATATTAGATTTAGTCTTTTGATTCTCAGTCACGATTTCCAAACTTTCATCATATTTCCGTAACATTTTACCAGTATTGAATTGAAATATACGAAGTTGTCGATCTTTGAATTCAAAAGTCACAAATTTGGTATAATCAGGTGAAAACACTAACGAAGTTGGATGTACTCTATTCTATTCAATCATTAATAAAATGAAAGATGATGTATACCTTTTTAAATTCATATAAATCTGTTTCTGATTTATATTTCCAATTCACCAATGGAGTATTTGGTAATGTAAACCCTTCTTCATTATCAACATCAGGAGTCCAATATTCAATCATTCCCTTTTCATCTACACTGACGGTTACATTCGCATCAGGGTTGTATCGCATGATATGAGTTGGTACAGAATGTAAAGTTGATATGGTGATTAATAAATCAGTTCCACCTCTACCATCATAAAGATGAATTTTATTTGATTCTTTTTCTGAACTAATTGATTGATTAAATTAAGCAAAAAATACCAAGCTAACAGAGATTGAGCTTGACCTGTTTGATACATCCAACAAATAGTGTTTGGTAAATAATCCAATTTGAACATATTGATCATATCGAAATTGACAACATCAAATACTTTCAACCCCTTGTCGACTGAAGTGGTGGCAAAGGATAATCCATCGTATGATACATCTCCAGCTACAATCACACCTAAATGTGATCTAAAATGTTTGACAAAATCAATTCCTGTAGTAGATTTTTTCCAAAATTTAACATGTCCATCTATTGAAGTTGTAATCAAGAAATCCGTTCTAATCTATTAGTATTGAATTTAATTTAAAGATACTTTGTATAGAAAACAAAATTGACGATATCACGATGCATTAGAGAAGTTTCGTATTGATCGGTACAAGGTAAATTTTGTAAATATAACGATTCATGTTGTAATACTAATGAAATGAAGATGAATTAGGATTGAATTACCTTTTTTTTTCTTTACAGGGGGAGGAGGCATTGGACCAACATCATCATCATTACTATTTGATTGTAATTGAATATCTTGTTGACCTGGCATTGGACCAATATCATCCTCAGCAGATCTTTTTGTCATTTTTTTGTAAACTTTTTTCCAGTTATTCCAGTTTGTAAATTCCCATCTTTAAAGATTTCCTTGTTGAATGCATTCCTAATGAAAATTTTATTCTTGTTTGAATTCTCTTGTTTTTGAAAATAATTGAATCCAAATGGAAACACACAAACGACAAATTCCCTCTTATCAAACTAATTGAGACTAAAGCGACTCTCTAAATGAACTACCAACGGGAATTAAAATCATCAATTAAATAGAAAACATTCATTTTATTAGAATTACAAAACCAAAGCAAAGATACCAAGAACTGAACAAACTGAAACACCATTAACATATCCTGCACTGGTTTGAGTAGGTGAAGCTACAGCAGTAGATTTGGGTTT
The DNA here is from genome assembly GCA_025399215.1 of Globomyces pollinis-pini. Classification (NCBI taxonomy): domain Eukaryota; kingdom Fungi; phylum Chytridiomycota; class Chytridiomycetes; order Rhizophydiales; family Globomycetaceae; genus Globomyces; species Globomyces pollinis-pini. Next base: position 7,562 of record MU621436.1, on the reverse strand, counting down.
GGTAGAAGAGGTTGGGTAATTACCATCAGCTGAAGATGTCATAGTAACAACTTGAACAACAGAGGTTGGAATAGAGGTTGGAAGGTTAGTTGGTACGTTGGTAACAGTGATGGACGCGATGTTTGTTGGAAGTGATAGGGTGATGGAACCAACTACGGTAGGTAGAGTAGGTAAATTGGTAGGTAATGTTGGGATAACTTGAGGAGCTGCTAATGCACCAGCAATTAAACATAAAGTAGAAATCATTTTGAATGAAATTACTAGGACAAAATTGCTTTCTTTTTATAGTCCCTGACGGCGTCTTCCGTTCAACAGCCAACTAAGAAATTCTTTAAGTAATTTTGCCTATTTCAGTCACACAACACAGCACAATTAAATAAAACTTAAAGATTCATGATGGTATGAAACCTGTCTATTCATGCCATTGCACATGCGTTCTTGGTAGGTTCACATTCTAAAATCACTATAACAATCTTGTTCTGAATGAAATCGTTTGAACATGACTCAAAAAAATTTGGGATGAGTCAACGGGGTTCCAGAACCGTCTGGAACATTTCATCTCTTTAGGTGATTGGACTTGATCACTTGAGCAATTATTGGTCAGTATGTATAAAATCAAATTTTTAAATTATTATAGTTTATATATTGCAGGTTTAGAAACAACTACTTACAATGGTGATGAATAAGTAATGATAGGGTCAATATCATCATCCACTTGTACACGCGATACAAAAATCTGATATAATTGGTCTATTCCCGATTCCTTTGCAAACGTCAACAAACTATTATTGAAAATAGTCGGATTGACTCTAGGGTCATCCATCAATAACCGAACACATTCCACATGTCGGTTGTAAGTGGCAGAACGAATCGGATAATTAGTCCCTGTAGATGGATCCACTCTACCATCCTTTAATAATAACTCCAAACATTTTGTATATCCTTTCTCGGCTGCCACACAGATAGAAATATTGGAATCTACTCCTGGATCAACTCTTGAATCTTGTAATAATATTTCTAGACATTGCCAATCACCTTTTTCACTAGCTAACCTTACCAAATAATTATCTTCAATTGATGGATCTAATCTCGAATCAGATAACAAAATCTTCAAACATTCTGGTTTCGATTTTTCCACTGACATAAACAATCCATAATTTTCATTAAAATCACCTTGTGGATTGATTAAATCACACCCCAACAAAACTTTTAAACATTCTTCATGACCGGAAGCTGAAGCACACCAAATCGTATCACTTAAATTCTTTTTTTTCAATCTTGAATCACCCAACAATAATCGTACACATTCCACATGACCATTCAAGGTTGCATAACAAATAGGTTCATTACAATCATCAGGTAATCGATCTACAGACAAGTATTCTGCTAATGATAATGATATGTGTTGATTTGATTTACGTCTACGATTGTAATCATCAGGAATGGATGGATCGATATCAGATCTTTTTAAAATAATTTCTAATAAATCTGATTTTCCATCTATACAAGATCGTAATAACAATTCATTCATTATTATTAATGGAATATCCAATAAATTTGATTTTAAAAATTTCAAAATAGAATCAAATTGATGATCATTATACAAGTATTCTAACCTTTGAGGGTTGATTGAATTCCAAAGTGGTTTGAAATAAATTTGAATTTGATTTGGGTATGTAAAGCATTGAGTAGATATATGATAAGATTCCCAAGTTAATGAAGCTGGTATTTGTAGTTGAATGTATTTACTTGATAATCGTAAAGTTTGGTATTCAGTGAACATTAAATGAGAAGCTATGATCCTTTGTATTTCTAATGGTAATACTTTAAACATATTTTTTTTTTTTGTTGGAATGAATTTGTTTATGAAAACTTTTCTATGAATTTTTTTTCAAGATTCCAAGCTACTTTCAATCCAAAATGAAATTTCCTTTGGATTTCTTTTTTTTTAAAAAATTCAATTCAGTTTTTAAAGATACAGAAACACAAATAACAAAAAAAAAAAAACTATGGTGAAATATATGACTAGTTTTGTAAACAAACTAAATAAAGGTAAAGAATCTTAAAGATGAAATAAAAGTCTGTGAGCAAAATAAAGAAACAACAGCATTTTATTAGAAAGACACAGAGGACACGTTGATTAAAAAGCCATCATGATCATCAAAAAAGACATACCAATGGATGGTGAAAAACCCATGTCTCTGTTGGGCGTAGGAATAGAACTGGGTTTTTTGGTGGTTGTAGGGTACAAACCATCACTCGACAGGGTCTTTGTGATCACTGCAATTTCAGTAATTGTAGAGGCTGAATCAATAGTTGTGGCAACTGTGGTAATTGATGGCTGTGAGGAAGTCACCACAGGTAGAATAGATGTTAAGGCTGGAGGGAGGGTGATGGTCGGCAGTGATGGGAACTCGGTTGGCAAGATCTGAGGAGCAGCAAAAACACTTACAAGAAATAAAGTAGTTTTGAAATTCATGGTAAGAAAAGATTCTTTATTTCGCCGTTGGGTTTCAATTCACTTTGTTCAAATGAAACATTGGTCATTCATACTCTCATAGGCTAAGTTCTAGTTAGTTTTAGTGATGGGTATATTTTCATTATTAGTGGAGAAATAAACGGGAAGGGATATGGATGAAGTTGAGTCAACAGAACACGGGCAAAATAACCGCCAAAGTAACCTACTTGAAATAATGGGGGTTTCCTGATTCAGAAATTGTGTCAAATCTAATACTAAATCCGAACAAGAAATAAAATAAATTGAAATCCAACAAATACAAAATATAAACAATTTAATAAAGTAAAGGGCGAGAAACAGGAGTCAATACAAGAGTGACTTGTGTGACTGTGAAAGACACGTCATTAAATGCAATGACTCATTCACGAATATTCTAGAATCATCTACTTTAAGATTAGTATGAATAGTATCAATGATTTGCAACTACAGTTAGTAAAACTAGTAGAGAAACCTTAAGGCTTCATCTGATATATTTCCCAATTCGGCATAATCACCTCATTAAATGAATCTGACACGTTTCAATGTCTTATGATTCTGCCGAGCCTGAGGCTTAACCATGTGAAACTTGTATTTCTCCATTATAAAAAGAATCTCTTTTTTTTCTTTCCATTTCTAGATCTACTAAACTACTACAAAATCAAATTCAAATCCTTCTTTTTTTTTATTTAATCAAACACTACAACTTAAACAATACATTTCTGTAATTAATTATGAAAGTTCAATTCTCAAAAAATATTACTATTGGAACTACTTTCTCAAATGAAGAGTATGACCGATCTTCAATTACCGTATCTCCAATCACTCCTATTGATGTTTATACACTCTGCAACTTACGAAGAGAATATGCTAAACACACCTTATATTTAACTACATTACGGGATGCTATTCTTCAATATCAAAATGCACCTCAATCAAAATCTTCTTTAAATGTGAATGCTAAAGAATTTATCCCGTCGTTTTTAGAAGTTTCTATTTAGAAGAAACGTTTTGTCCATCCTAGAATTTTAATAAACGCATTTCGTTAGACTCTTTTTGTTTCTTGTTTTGATTGTATTTGATGGTTACTAGATCGGTATAGGTACTTTTGGCCTCTTTTGGGCTGTAAAAACTATACAAGAATTTATTTCAATGCGGATTTTTCTTCTAGGAAGGAATCTTATAACCTTCACACACTGGATTCAATTTTTTTACATAATCTACAATAGTAACTAATGTGTTTATCAATCTACGATATGATATGTTTGAAGCTATCAGTGTCATCACATGGATT
>MU621435.1:0-17324 GCA_025399215.1 Globomyces pollinis-pini | reverse complement strand
CCAGATTAACAGTTAGTAGCATGTGACTTTCTTTATTTCTGTAAATGGACGGACAGTGTGCAATCAATCAAATTCCTATTATTTCCTTTTTTAGTGTCAGGTTAATGATGGTATACTCAAAACTTAAAGAACACGGAAAAGGCCGAATTGGTCCCTTTTCGGCTTATCGCACTTTGACGAAGTCTTCGGATCCTTTGGCAGAATATGTGATCTTCCAAATACAAGCCATTTCTACTTACAGCTACTACTGTCTGATTCCTTCACTTGTTACAGGCTTTGATATGACTTTTACTGGTAATTTTTTTTTCAAAATCTAATATCTGATGCTAGTTAATTTCTTTCAGAAACGCGTCTCTAAACCTAGAGGATGAAACAAATAATAGAATTATACCTTTCTTCCAACTTTGTATTAATTTCACAGAGGCATGTGAATGAACAAATCTTGGCGTCTCCAGGGCATCCAGACAAATCTCATGATGTGATATTCCACATGATGTGTGTCATTTTTAATTTAGAAGTCTGGGATCCAGGTTTGAAAAAAAAACCCAAATGGTTGATACTCCCACAAACTATGCGATTCATTTTAATTATGCTGCTCAGTTCATCAGTCAACTGAACTCATCAATGTTGTTCCAAAAATTAACACCCTTGGAATCAACTGCACTCTTTATATTAAATTCAAAGATGCTAGAAAGTAAGGAACAATACAATGTTGATGATACACCAACTGCAGCGAATTTCTTGTCCAATTTGAACTTGAGGACAAAGTTTGTAGTTGTCCCAAATACATATGAAACAACGGAAGAGAAGATGCTGAAATACCATAAACAAGATTTAATTGCACTGAATCTGAAGAAAGAAATTAATTTCCGAATTTCAGATTCTAGGGCCATTGCAGCAGCTATTATGAAGGCCAGTACCGTTGTGTCTAATACAATTCATAGTATTCAGACACCAATATTCAACGCTAATCTAGATCATTTTACAGTTGCTGAATCAATTCGCATAGCGTCCGATATAAATGCTTAATATCCAATAAATATTCATCTTTCTGCCTTTTATTAGATTCGTGACCATTTATCCAGTCTTCTAATACTAGCCAACTTTGACTGAGCCTTTTACTCCTACAATCCAAAAGGAGTGATTTTTTTTTAAAAGAAAAAATGGCCACAAACCTTGAATCGGATAGAATCAAGAATCTGATTGATTCTCATATCAACAACAAAGGTTTTGTATAAAAGTTATAACATTAGATCTGTCGGAGGTCATTAGGAAAGTGACTGAAGGAAAGATCAACCATTTAAAGGATGAAGAAACAATTCGTGAAGTCATTTCTTCCTCTGGACTCATTGATAAGTTATCACAAGAAGTAAAAGCTGTGTAATTATTTACCAATGTTTAATCCGTATTGTTAGCATGCAAAAAACGAATGATCTACAAATACCCAAAACAATACCTTCCAATTTAAATGAAGACAATGCAATAAGCAACAATAGCTCGAATCCTAAAAATGTACGAAAAGGATCTCGTATACTTGTGGTAACTATCCAAAAGGGACGGGCATTGGTTGGATTAAACAATGTTCAACAGGTATTGGCTAAAATGGATATTGACGACTAAGGATCCGACTTGTACAATACAAATACATATTCAGTTTGGAACCTCTCGCTTTTCCACCGTGCCCAAAATGGGTGACATGGAGCCGATATTTAATGATGTATTTGAACTGAATCTCCCTGTAATCGTTATACCAAACATTCTAACAATTTTAGGCCAAAGATTTAGGATTGCTAGTGGATATAGAGTGCCCAATCCATATGGTTCTTACAAAGAAAGATTTATCAGGACACCTTCTCACAATTGGAGTATACATATATCTGCTTAATAGTAGGTAGCAGAAATTGAATGGAGAAAGATTTTATATGCGGGGAGAATGTCGATGCTTGTTGAGTTAAAAGAACAGAGTCATGCGCAAATGACAGTTGGAATTATCGAAATCTTGTTGGAGACCTTTCCAGTTGGTGATAATTTAAGTAAAGATGAGATCAATTTCCATATGTCTAGACAAGAAAAGTCTAATCGTGAAATGGAGAGTGCTTTTTTTGTTTGTGCCAAACAAGTATGATTATGTACAACTCATCAACATTTAGTGGTGGAATGATTATCTTCAAATTAGATCAAGTCACAGTACGAGATTGGTGAAAATATTTGCAAATAATGAATTCGGAATTCGAAAACCTGTTACTGAATACGTATCGATACTTTCATGTTCGTATCGTTTCACTAACTCTTAGCTCGTCTCATTGAAAGCCCAAAACACGCATCCCGTTTCGTTTCCCTACTCAGTTACGAGCCACTAACGCGAGTGGGAGACTCTGGGTAATATTTGCTTGCGCTAACTTAAGAAACTTGGAAATTTGGCAACATTTTCATACTTTTCTTTGCGTCAAAAAAGGTGATGTTCAAGATCATTGCCTTTTATTGTGCAGTTTATTGTTAGGTAATTTTTTTTCGGATTCATTTGTAGGGTTTCATCTCAATGCATTTGTAACGATGGGTACGAATAGTAGCAATTCTCCACATATGTGGGTAACTTCGATAGATTTGCATGGTATAATCCGATACTTTTACAACTATAGGAAATGTGATATTTTGGGAATCATTGACAGGATTGCAATTCAATCAGAAAGATAAGCATCATTTTAGATCTATAGGATGCTGCTTTAATGATCACTCATTTTATGCGAATATTCAAGTATCTGACGCAGCAGAGAAGGTTAGCTTTAAGCTGCAAGATAATAGCCAATGGAAATTTTTGGATGTAGTACCTAGCCCTTCCAAAAGTCGAAAAACAAAACTGGACTTTCATTTTGCACCTTTGCTACAAAATTTAGAACAAATAGAAAAAGAGTTGGAAATAGAGTTGATGCAAGCTATTGAATACTTTAGACAAGATAGATTAGTTAGTTGCGTTTGGGATGAACAAATCTGTCAACTCATGGGTCAGTGTTTATGGGCCATGGAAAACTCAAAGTTGGCTGGAACTCACACCAGTGGTTTTACAGAAGATTTTCAGACTGGAATTAAGAGATCAATTCCCGAAGGGCATTCATTTAAAGGATTTCCGACCGTTTTCAACCATACTCATAGTCATCGAATAATGACCAGTTTGACCAAATCCAAAACATGTCGTGATATCTTACAAACAAAAGGGGATTGTGTTCGAATGGCAGTTCGAGTTAAAATATTTGCATACTGTGACTCTGTTCTTGCATGTTGGGTAATGATTGGTGCTCGATGCCTTAGTTGATGCAATAACCCTTTTATACAATCTTTAATAATAATCCTGAATGATTTAATTTCTTTATTTTATTCATCCAAATTGCGTGTGACAGTAGAACAGAGTCCGTTTCATGCGGTTTCAAAAGCACATGCTTGGGTTCGACTTCCGACGGCAAATTAAAGTGCTGTTTGTGGTCAAATGAATAATTTCAAAAAGGATTTTTTATTCAAAATAGTGGTGCATTTCACTCATTACAATCTATAAATAAGAACATTGACTTGGTCAGTTTGTTATTCCATATTTGGTTAAGATAGTTGTTAATGGTGGAAGTCTATTAGGTTGTTTTAGTTGATCAGAAACTTGATTTAAGGGCTGCAGATTGATTCGACTACTTGTGAAGTCCAGTCCAGTGTCACAGGTAACAGGTGATACTGGACTATATGGCTTTACAACTGGTTCTCTAACTGCTGCTCTCTGAAATGATAATAGTAATCCTAACCCATCAACACCTTCTTCGATCGACGGTGTTCTATTGTGATTAGATGGCATTTTCGATGATCTGGACAAGCTATGATACTGATTATCAACGTTATCATGGGTGTTCTGATTATTTTTAGTGAAGCTACTAAACAGTGGTTGTTGGTCCAAATGTCCTGGTGAACTTTTTAGGCCATTTTCCTCCAATTTAACGCTGAGTTGTTTCGTTGAACGCTGAGCATTAATATTCTTGGACTTTTTTGAAGCTTTTGATTTTGAATCATGGCTGGATGGGAATTTGTAATCAGGATAATCCCTTCTATGTTGAGTGTACATTTCCTGTGATAATTGTTGGTATCGTTTTCTATTATCATCCGACTCTTTGGCCCACCATTCACCTATCCAATTAATGAAATTTATTTGAATACCTGCAATTCTAGAGATTTCATGTGATTTCAAACTGCCATGGAGTTCGATTATTTTGTCACGGACAGCTTTCCGATAGACAAAGAAAGAGTTCATTGGTTTTTTAATATGTGGTCTGAGAGTATCCTTTGCCTGCATGCGTTTTGGTTTAGAAGTGAAAGAAAAGCCTTGTGTTTTTTTGGACCAAATCTGTCTTGTCGGGAACCCAAAGCTGTTCCTAACTTCCAACTTTTGAAACTGTGCCACTCAACGTACAATGGACAAAGTGGCAAAATAAAAGAAGACGGCCAATGAGAAAACGGATTTCAACGCACTTGGAATTGGATTATTCATACACATTACTATAATTCTAATAGTTGTCCTCGACAATATGTAATTTGTATCGTGTGACCGAACTGGTTTATTAGAAACGATTCAAACTTTATCCTGATAGTTCAGAATTGATGCTGGTTGGTAGTTAAGATCTTTGCGTGATTGATACAGGTCGGGTACGTTACTTTTTACACTCCAATCTCGTCCTGCGCCCGCTTTGCCGTCCTCCGTTTCCTCCACGTTGATTTCTTTAGAGATACCGTGTGTTTCATGGAATAAAGCATTTCTTCTAGTAGACAAAGTATTCAGGTTAGGCCTTTGTGAAAGGACATTCACTGATGGACGAGGTGTACTCAAATCTGTAGGAATTGGTGTCATCCCTGTACGAGGTTTTCGCCGATTTATCGACTGCGCTAACTTGGCTACCATTTCTTGGTACTGGCCCTGTTCATCAATTTCTGCTTCAAGATTATGAATTATTTCAGACTTTTGCTCCAGTTCCGATACCATTGACGACATCTAAGGCATTAAAAATCATTTGAAAACCTTCTTCATTGAATTTTCCAATTCCAGTTCCAGCATTTCTATTCGACGAACACAACCTTCATTGGTGATTTGTAACATTGACTTTTCTTGAGTGAGGTTGGAGACACAAGCATCTAACGTCCTATTTTCTTCATGTAAATCTGAACAACTGGACAATTAATTAAACATTCATTTTATATACCTCTGTTGAAGCGCTTGATTTTTCTTCCGGGTTGTTTGGATTGTCTCAAATAATTTTTCATCCATTAGAACACTACCTTCTTTCTAAATCTATATTAAAACCAATTTGGTTACCTTGATTGATTCCATACTTTTCTAAATGTAAGACTATCATGATTACCTCCAATTTACTGATGGTGTATTCATGTTGCCGTTCCTTTTCCTATATTCATCAGTGTAAATGCTCCCATACATCCAAAATACGCCTAAATTCATGTGTTATTTGCAATATTCCACTATCTATAAGACAATCAGGAGCTTTTCTCTGCCTTAATCCTTTTGATTTGTTCCATGTTTTCATCCAACTAACTGTTTAATACCACAATGATACTCGATATTTAAGGAGAGCAATCTGTGTGAATCCCTCAATTCTGTCACATCTGTGGAGTTTGATAATAGGTGCATAACACACATTGGTATAATCATAGGTGCAACTCTCTTTACTTTCTGATTGTTACTTAAAATAAAAACATGTATACCATTTGACATGTATCATCCATAAATTCTATCATCCCAAAGAGAATAATAATAATTGAACTGTTAATAACCAATTCTGTTTCAGTAAGTGTAAGAAGATAGGACAATAATTGACTAATTGAATTCTGATATTTAGATAAGAGCCAATCATTCTTCTCCAAAGTTTTTAAATATTTTGAGAAACTTCTTAAAATGATATTCCCCAGTGAATTTGACTGCTCTATAAATGACGCTGGCTTTTCAGCAAGATTATACAATAGATAATCCAAAATAGCGGTATAACTGTCTTGAATCATTTTCAACTTTTCATGTCCTTGATTAATCTACAATTGATGAATTAATTATAACCATGCATTACTATATGAATATGATTATCAAAGAAATCAATGTACTCGACAAGTAAAACTCTATCATTCTTTCCATGTTCCAGAATATAAATACTTTCTTTCGCTGCATGGTCAAATAGTCCCAAGGGAATTTGCAAAGAAAGTAACGGATGCGATTTTTGTAACCCAACATAAGACAAGCAATTTACTATTTTGATTAACTGCTTTTTAGTGATCATTATCAAACCGGCTTAAACTTGATCGATGAATCTGCCTCTTGACAAATAAGGACACATTGATCACCAAGAGATACGAGCTGTCTAAATGATGAGATCACTAGAAATACTGTTGATTGATCCAATCGTGGTCTTTGAATTTCTTCAACAATAATATCAATTCGTTTTGAAAAAATTCGGAACCTAATTCGCGATGGACCACATTTAGGATCAATTTACACAACTGATCAATATTGCTTTCACAAAAAATCTTTGATAATGAGATATCGTTAAAATCTACTACCTCTTTTTTCAATTTATCATTTTTGATTGTACTATAGAGAATTCCTAAAGCACATGATGACACAATCACATCTAAGGCATAAGCTGATTTAGCCTTATATTACCTGGATTCAATATGTGATTAACCATAGATTTATGAAAATTGGGTGTTGAGAACGATTCATTGAGTTGATTATTCTGATCCAAAAAGTCCACAATTGAGAGTAAACATTGCATAATTTCTGGATTTGCATTATCCATCCTATCATTAGAGAAATTAAAAGATACCCATTTAATCTAAACCATTCAAAGAATTGATTTGATGCCAATCGTAATACAGATTCATAATCTTGGACGATTTGTAAAAATATATCCGATACTGATTTCAAATGATGTTGAAATGTATTTTCTTCCAGTAAAAAGCTCATAATAAAGGGGTTATTGAGAACTAATCTTGTCAAATTTTGGAATGGGACTAGATATAAGTTATTGAAACAAAATAATTACGAAATAGCTTAATCAGTTCCAAAGTAAGGTCATTCAGCAATGGTATGTTATATGCTATTATCACACCAATGAAATCTACAACAATCACTGCCAACTTTGACTGATTCAACTGAGATATTTCAGAATTGACTTTCAAGACTTTCAAATAATTCTAAAACAAATCAATATAATTGGTCGTAGAACCTGTAATAGTATTTCAGCATCATTTGAAAAATCCCCTTCAAAGTTCACTACCAATTCTGTGTTTTTGATCAACTGTAATACACAATCTGATACATCTTCTCTGGGTATTTTTGAGCTATGTGCTTCGAAGTTTTCTGCAAGTAAGTTGGAATTTTGTCTATTGGCTAACCTGTTGTCAACATTGAACAAGATTGTCCGATTGAAGCTAAAATAGGAAAATATTTCACGAAATCAAGTGCAAATGAGATTAAATTTAGAATGATATGAAGTTTTATTAACCAACGAGAGGAATTATAACTGAGTTAGTTTCGCAAATTTTAGCAATTCAGCTTTAGCCTTTCCACTCGTAATACTCTGGCGAGCAAGGGCCACACCTTCAGGAAGTGATTTTGCAAGACCCGCAATATACAATACTGCTGCAGAGTTCAACAAAACAAAATCTAAGACTGGTCCACTAAGTGTTCCATCCAACAACTGATTCATTGTAGATGCATTCGCTTCAGCATTTCCTCCTCTAACAGCGGACAGAGGATGTTCTGGTAATCCAAAATCTTTTGGACTAACCACTTTTTCAATAATTGTATTATTTTCCAATTCCCATACATTGGTTGAACCTTCAGGACTAATCTAAGCAAATAGCGTCAGATATCAATTAAATATTGTACCTCATCTAATCCAATTGCACCACATACCACCCAAGCACGCTCTACACCTACTAGCTGCAAGCTCTTGGCCATAATCATACCAATGTCTTTGGAAAAGACACCAACCACCATTCTCTTTGGATTCGCAGGATTAGTCAGAGGTCCAAGGCTAAACGTTAAGAGATATAGAATATACAGGTTGAATATGGTACGAACACCCAATTCACGTCGAGGTCCAGCAACGGCTTTCATGGCAGGGTGATACAATTGAGCGAAGAGGAAACAGAAATTAGACTCTTTAATGATTTTGGTTGCCACATCAGGAGTGACATTCTCCAATTTACATCCAAGTGTTTCCAACACATCGGCAGATCCACAAGCAGAAGAAGATGCTCTACTACCATGCTAATATTATATCCAATCATCAATACCTTTGCAATTTTACATCCTGCACCAGCAGCTACAATCGATGCAGCGGTAGAAACATTACTAGAAAGTATAAATAAGGATCAAACTTACAATGTATCTTGTCCATCCCCACCAGTACCGACGATATCCACCAATGGTAAATCGATATCAATTTTCAAAGAAGCTTTTTTCATTGCTTTAGCAATAGAAGCAATATAAGGAGGTTGAGTTTCCTTTCCCAATAATTTCATAGTGATTAAGAACCCACCAATCTGAGCAGAAGTTAAATGTCCATCCATGATTTCATTAGCGATTTCATTTGCGATCTCAGGAGTTAAATAAGCAGGATTTGAAAAAACTTGTTTTAATTGACTAGTCATTAAAGTAAGAGATTTTCATCACAGAAACTTAAACCAATTTGGAGTTTATCAAGGAAAGAATCATATTATGAATTAAAGATGTATATTAATGTCATCAATTAATGCATAAGAAGTATCTTATTTGGTAGCTGTTAGTATTACTATTATTTCTGTATAAGCGTCTATAATGCACCAATACTTTACATATCAATGATTTTTGATTCTAATGAATTCCTTGCTTTGTAGTGCATCTCAATCATTTCCTCTGATTTCAACACATGACTGGTTCGTAAAAGTTTGCCATGAATAACTTGAATATCACAACCGACTCAAGAAGAGCTAGTCTGCTTTCCATTCCTGAATACAACATCATTTACGAAGTGAATCTGTCCGTACCAAGGGCAAACAGTCTTGGTTATCTCAACTGGTTACAGGATTTCACTCAACAGAACGTTGAAACAATTGAAGGTTAACGTTATATGATAATTAACCTGCGTAGGTTTCACTCATGCAGTGGTATATACCGTGCCAAAGCCAGGTACGAAATCTACTATATTGACCATTAAGAGGGTTTGCATTGGTTGAGTGAGGAGGGTGAAGATAAATGCTACTTTTCAGTCCATTATCATGTAGAATCTCAACAGCATTTAGAAGATTATTTGGCAAAACATCAAGAAAGAATTGCAGGTGCTGAACAAGATAGATGGTTACATATTTGTACTTCTCGTCGAATCTTAAAACTGCAATCCACTACAACTCCAAAACCACTCTGATAATAAAGGAGATTTAATTTCGAATAGAATTGAATACCAACAATCTGAGTCACAATAATCCCAATTTTTGATATTTAATGACATTGAATTTCAAAGAATCAATTAAGGAACAGTAGATGCTCAGTCGTCATAAATACGTAACAAGTAAAGATTGTTCTGTAGAATCATAGTTTATTTAAAAAGATATTGAATTTGCATATACAAACAAATCGAGAGATACACTTTAGGGAAGAGATTCTCTAGCTCCAAACCATTTCAACACATCACCTCTTCCACGAGCATGCTTTCCGAAAGTTTCCAATGTTCTTGATTGTGGAATTCCAGTTCGGCGAAATTGAATAGAACTGTTATTTGGTGTCCCACCTTCCTTGGGAAACCACGGCCATCCAATATCATTTGAAGTTGTTGTAGGCATATTATACTTTTCAGATGGAAATCTGTATTGAATAATTCGAGGTGTATTTGATGTGAATAACCAATCAGAGACAATTGGATTTTCTTTATCCGCTAATCCTGGTGCTAATTTCGATGGTAATCCTGATCGACGATTATCTGATTGTATTTTTGGAAGAGTGGGAGGTTGATACGCCCTTGGTTTTTCCTTTCGTGCTATAGCTTCCTAAACAGTATTAAAAAAAGGAATCAACGATAATTACATTTTCTATCATTGCTTTCTGCATAAATCCCCAATTTTTCTCCCAATTTGTTGCTGTATTTGCTTCATAACGAATTGTTTGTCTCCTGAAACAAGTTTAAAATAGAAAACATGTACCATATCGCATCATTGTGTACTGCATTATGTAGTCTTCCTTCCTTGGAAGACTTGGAAGCATTAGAACCTGGCATGATTTATTGTTGGAAAAGGTTGTTCGATTTACTTTCAAAAAATTACATTGTTGGACATTATGATCAAAACAATGGTCCACCACTCTACTATGACTTGTAAAAAACCAAAAGTACAGGATTCTAATGATATATATTAAGAATACTAACTATCTATGTGCTATAAATAATAATCAATCAATATAATTATCCAAATATTTGAAAACTGTCTTTGCAGTTGGCCTTTTAGCGGATTGTGTGTCTACCATATTAACTATAAGGTCAATTAGATCAGCAGGCACAGCCTCCCCATCACTAAAACACCATGCGCGTTCCGTTGGATCAGGGTTCTTCCAATGTAAAACCAATCCTTGACTTTCATATTGAAAAAACCCACGCCGGACCATCATCATCATTTGCATAGAAGATTTACAATTGGGAAAAGGTTCAATATAGGAGAGTAAAGTGTAAAATACAATACCAGTGGAATATATATCTACAGGGAATGAATATGGTTGAGGTGATAGTAGCTCTGGTGCACTATAAGCAGGCGTACCTAGACCCATTCCATCATACAAATCTTGACTATTGCTCGAAATAGGAGACCCTGGGATGATTTCTTGCCCATCAACCAAATCTTTAGCCTCACTGACCACCGATGCATTGCCAAAGTCAGCGATTCGAATATCTAACAAATCTGTTAACTATAAGGGTAAGAATATCAAATTGTAGTACCAATAAATTATGCGGTTTGATGTCGTGATGTATAATACCACAAGAATGCATATATGCCAATGCAGAGGAAATTTCCCTCGCCCATTTAAACCAAAGCTTTCGCCCAATAACTTTTGGATGCTTCATCATCCAATTCCACAAATGACCTGCTTCACAATATTCAAGAATAAGCAACATTTTAGGAATAGTGGATGGCTGCTCTGATTTTACAGGTGGAAACACATCATCTTCGTTCTTCAATGCAATAAACTTTATAATATTCGGATGGGACTTTAACTTGGCTAAAATTTTCGTTTCATTTTGAACTATTTCTACACAATCATCCGATCGATGCATTCTTTTGACAGCACACGGATACTCTTTATCGGAATCCGCCATCGTAAATGTGCCTTTGTATACTTTTGAATATTGTCCCTCCCCTAAACAATTCTTGCTTGTTGGAAAAAAAGATACGAAAATCGGCTCTATAATTTCTGGTAATGGAGTAGCTATTGCAAACATATTGGTCAATGAGGTGTTCATTCCCAGAAATGCAGCATTTAATTTGGGAGACATCGGATTTGGTGTTGATTGTGTTGCAGGTTGAAAAACTGGTAGGGATAGTGGTACTGAAATCGAGTTCTTGTTTGATACTTCTTGAGATGGAATTTGGACAGGCTTAACTTGACAGCTAGGTACATCACTTAAATTTCCTTTAAATGTTTGTAGTTCTAGATCCGTCATTTGGCAGATTGGTTTTTCGATTTTATGATCCAGGTCAAATATAGAGTTTTTAGACTTTGGTGGAGGTTTGACAGCTGGTACCTCAGTGGGATGATTTTCCTTTGATTCGTTCATTGCAGGCTTTGTTGGTTTTGTTATAGTATCAATGACTCTATTTCCAATGCTCTGAGGAGCATCATTCCATTTTGGAGGTTGAATTTTTGTAGGTTCAGAGCCAAATAAGAGGTAATTTTTTGATATTTTGTTGGAGATTCCCTCAGTGACCCTGGGAGCAAAATCGGATGGTGGTAAATAGCTGTTAAAGAGTGTGTTTGTCTTTGAGTTTATATCCCCAGTAAACGATGGAGTAATCCACTCACCTTTCAGATATTGATGGAAAGGAGTGTCTGTTTCGTTTATAACAACAAATCCACCTTCTTTCGGGTCATTCATTTTTGTTTGTAATGAGGTCAGAAAGAAAACGTGTTATCAAGATCTACGTCACGAACACATCGATCATAGGTAGATGTAGTATATTAAATACTGTTTAAAATATTAGATAGTGTTTATTCCTTTGTACAAGAATCTACATTTCTAGTTCCCAAGTTATCTTATAGATTAAGGATATTAATTGTACGAAAGTGCTAAATGTAACCAAAACAACAACGTGCCAAAGCAAACCAAATAAATCATCGAATGAAGCACGCTTTTGATTTAATATCTAATATGTAATATGCCTGCCTTTTGTATGGATGCGGTTACCTTGTCGGTCAAAAAGGATCGTACACATTTCTACTCAACTCAAATATGGAAATGACAATTAAATTCAATTCGAACTCATTGAATAGTAAACTAGAAGCATTTATTATCCAGCTGAGTTTAATGCGTATACACTCCAATTTTTTACATTCAATAACGAATGTAATTTAGAAAGAGGGTGTTAATCCAGACTTGACCATATATTACTGCCTTCTTCTATTCCTGAACACTTTGTTTACAACGAATGAAAAGGGTTTGGAATGACTTTGATTATATGATCATTTCATGAGTGTTTACTATCCTTCTTGTTACTTGGATTAAATCAAAATGCTTGAATCCTGCATGATTCATACACTTGCATTTCCAACATATATATTTTTTATAAGAATATTAAGTGTTTTAAAAATATCCAACTTACTATTAATATTTCCATGGCGACACCTTCAAATAGTAAGTCCACTCTTACTATGCGTACGTGCACTATACTAAGTTGATAGGTTACACGAAGGCACCTAACCAAGTTGAAAGTTTCTGCGGTGTCCTTTGATCAAGTAAAACATCTGATGAAAAAAAAAATATTAATCCTGTTGGTTGTAATTTGAATAGAATCTTTAGGTCATTTTATCTTTAGACTGATACCGTTAGATTAAAAAAAAAGAAGGCAGAGCTAGATTTGTGGTTTCCACGTACAACCAAAACATCTGATGGGAAAAAGTCACATGGGTGGAGTCTATAAATACGGTGGTGCCAAGTGTGTTTTTCATCTAAATGACTTCAATCACAAAACGTAAGGAAAGACTCCCAAGGCATCTCTATCGAAATGGTGTATCGATGTATGAAAAACGAAAGAACACAATCTTGAAAAAGGCTGATGAATTGTCCATTTTGACTGGTTGTCAAGTCCTATTTTTAACATCCCTTCACGAAGAAGACATGAATGCTTATTGCTCTCATAAATTTTCTAATCTTCTTGATAATGAAAATCCTATTCTTAAAAGTACATTAGATTCAATGGGGTTGGGAGATAAATCAGTGATATTATATCCATCAATGTTACCAAAAGATCAATATCGCAGCGAAAAAAGTGACTATAAACCAAGACAGGGGTTTCAAGAATATCAAGTGCCAAAGCAATACGTAAATATAAACTTAAGCAGGGACAATTCAAGTTCAACAACCACGTCGGATTGCTCCAGTATGGCCAGCGATACAGAGTCTCAAACAAGACAGATACCCCACAAAAGAATTACTATTAGATCTTTGCTGACAGACCAAGTCAGTTTGGCAAGTAGCTGTAGACAGTATAGGAATTATGGTAACACAAGAATGGCAATGCATCAGTTAATAAATTAAATGTAAACACTATTTAAGTTCATTATTATTCAGGACAGTAATCCAGGAATCGTATGGGCAAAACGGTGTGAGTTGATCGGTCAAAAACAGGTTTTTCCTCAATAGACTTAATATATGTGTAAAATTTTCCCCATCTAGGTTGTTCAGTATTATGATTACTACAGATTGGATGGATAAAAACAATTCGCGTACAAAATCATTGGCCGATACTCATTCGTTTCGTTGTGTAAAGATCCACATTCAAGCCTGCATAAATCTATTATCCACATTCAAGCCAGCATAAATCTATTAACATTCCGCAAGGTAGCTAGCTATACAATCCTGGCAGTGAGATGTGGAAGCACCACTTTTAATGAAAAAGTTTCATGCAATATATTGTGTATCTAGTTGCAGCTGGTGATTTGTACGTGAATGGTTGTCTAATTGGAAAAAGGTAATTGAATTGATTCCCTGGCAAAATGTAAGATGTGAATGAGCTCTTCCAGGGGGCCTTTTTCTTCGGTTTATACTACTATTCCGCCATCGGCCAAAATTATTCCAATTGAGGATTGTGCCGTTCCATTATCTTTTCATCAAACCAATTGATTGACACGCTACCCTCCAATCCATGTTCTGTTCACTAGATTGCACAATTGAGTCGGTAATTTGAAAATTATCACTAATTTGGCAGCACACAGGATTTTTACTGTCAATCTACTCGCCAAATATCTTGTTTCATAATTTTTTTAGATAGGACAAACTTGTTCTGTCGTGTGGTTAACTCTAAAGGGTTTGTGCTCATATCAAAGGTCCTCTTCCCTACATAGAGAAACCTTACACAATTTTTTTTTATATTTATTTGAATGGCAGGTTTGTAATTTTAAGAACTTAATTCTATTGTAGAGCTTATTTCCCAGTATGTGAGAGAGAAATTAAACGAGGCAAAAAAACGACGAAGTTTGAATTTTGATAACTCAAAACGAATGAAGCATCCATTAGAACCTATAGCAACAACAATAATGGACATATTTGATAATTCAGATTCAGAATTATCCGACCTCTCTTTGCATTCTAGCTTGCTGAATTCTCCAATATCCTCAACTGCACCACTAGAAGTTGTAGAAGGAAACCAGAGGATCGATAACCAAAACGCAGAAACAACTATATTGAGCTTATTTGATAATTCCGATTTAAAGTCATTCCAAGTATCATTGCAGACCAGTTTACTCGATTCTCCAATATCCACCACACCACTAGAAACTGTAGAAGGGAAGCAAAGGATCGATGACCAAAAAGCAGAAACAGATAATTCGGCTTTAATATTCTCCGAAGTCTTATTACATACTAGTCTACAGGATTCTCCAATATCCCCAGTAAAACCGATAGAAATTTCAAGAAAGTCAGAGGTTGCACTGAATCAGATTCCTGTTCCATTGATAAATCCTCACAATTTAATGGCAGAAGAAGATGTAACACTAGAGCAAACGATGAATGAACCAAAAGAAGAAACAATAACTTTAAAATTATTTGAGAATTCAGATTCGGAGTTGTCGGACCACTCTTTACACTTTGGTTTACTAAATTCCCCCAAATGTAATTTAGCACCACTAGAGGCTATACAGCGAAAGAAAAGATTGGAAGATTTAAAAGCAAAAGTATTGGACATATTTGATACTTCAGAGTCGGAGCTTTCAGACACCTCTTTGCATTTTGGACTCCCGAACTCTGCAATATACCCAATATCATCAGATGGGAAACCGGAAATGAATGGCTCAAAGTCGACAAATTTAAGGAATCCACCGAAGGAGATTCCAGTTCCATTGTTTCCATCGATAAATCCTAACTCATACCACTCAAAAGATTCTCTTCTGGATGCTGATGAAAATCGACTTGCTTCAGAATCAGATAACTTTTCTAACTCAGAAAGAATAAAGCATCAAACAGAACCGACTATAATGGATGTATTTGATTGTTCAGATTCGGAGTTGTCCGACCACTCTTTGCATTTTGGTTTCCTAAATTCTTCAATATCCACCGTTGCGACACTAGAGGCTCTAGATGGAATGCCAAGACTGAATGACACAAAGACAGCAATTTCAAAGACGCCAGATTCCATCTTGAAAGAGATTCATGTTCCATTGATAAATCAGAACTCTTGCTCTTCAAAAAACGATGCTGATAAAAAACGACCTGCTTCACAATTAGATATCCTTGATAGCTCAAAACGAATGAAGCATCAATTAGGACCTATAGAAACTGCGATATTGGATATATTTGATAATTCAGATTCAGAGCTATCGGACCTGTCTTTGCACTCTAGTTTATTGGATTCTCCAATATCCACAGTAGCACCACTTGAGGATGTAACAGGAAAGCAAAAGATCGATGAACAAAAGGCACAAACGACTACATTAGAAATGTTTGATGATTCAGATTCAGAATTATCTGATCACTCGGTGCATTTTGGTTTACTTGATTCTCCAATGTCCACCACACCACTAGAAACTGTGAAAGGGAAGCAAAGGATCGATGACCCAAAGGCAGCAACAACTATGGTGAGCATTTTTGATTCAGAGTTTAAGTCCTCTGAAGGATCATTCCAGACTATTTTACTCTATTCTCCGATATCTCCAGCAGCACCGGCCGAGGTTGTAGAAGGAAAGACAAGGATGAATGACTCAAAGTTGTTGAATTCAAGGAATGCAGAGGCTGTACCAAAGGATATTACTGTTCCATTGATAAATGCATACCATTCAAACAATTCTAAACTAGATACTGATAAAAAACGACCTGCTTCACAGTTCGATATTCTTAATAATTCAAAGCGAATAAAGCATCAATCAGAAGCAATAGCAGAAACGACATTAGACATTGATTACTCTGACTCAGAATTGTCGGACCACTCTTTGCATTTCGGTTTACTGAATTGTCCCAAATTCACTTTAACATCACCAGAGATCGTAGCGGAAAATGAAAGGCTTGACGACTCAATGGAAGCGACCTCTGTATTGAACACAGCTAACAATTTTGATTCAGAGTTTTCAGACTTCTCTAATCATTTGGCCTTACCCAATTCTTCAATATCCAGCGAAACCCTACCAGCCTTACCTCAGGAAACCCCAAGTATGACCATGACATCGAATTCAAAGGAGCCAAAGATCGCACTTGAGGACATTAATGTTCCGTTGATAAATCCTTTTTTTCGAAACGACAATTTAAACTACTCAAATAATGCGGCTCTAGATGCAGATTTAGCCTTGATTAAGTCTTTGTAAGCATCTTTTATGCTAAATTTTGCAGATCACCAATTTCGACGCTATTGAAGTACCAGACTCATGTTTCCATCAACAGATCACCACAGATACCCGTATTTCAACTTTTTCTAACTGTTTTAGTGGTTCCAAAGCCATGATAATTGCTCCGCTTGTTTGGGACGTGGAAAGTTGCTCTGTTGTTCTACATGTCCCAGAGTGTTCCACTTTAATTGCGTCGAGGAAGGTTTTGGGCCAGATAATGAACCTGATGATCAGTGGAAGT